>CATNEM010000147.1:0-125000 GCA_950096795.1 Macrostomum cliftonense
TCTTGTTGAAAGTAGAGCTCTTGTTGGGAAGTAGTTTGTCTTGTTGAAAAGTAGAGCTCTTGTTGGAAAGTAGAGGTCTTGTTGGAAAGTAGAGCTCTTGCTGGGAAGTAGAGCTCTTGTTGGAAAGTTGAGATCTTCTTGGAAAGTTGAGGTCTTGTTGGAAAGTTGAGGTCTTGTTGGGAAGTAGAGCTTTTGTTTGAAAGTAGAGCTCTTTTTGGGGAGTACAGCTCTCGTTGGGAAGTAGATCTCTTGTTGGAAAGTAGAGCTCTTGTTGGAAAGTAGAGTGTTGGAAGGTAAAGATTATTTTCGCAATGTATCAGATCAGAGAATCAGAGATGAATTTATGATGCGATTTCTTACTATAAAATATAACTTATTTTATCTCGACCTGAGTTAATTTGTTAGACAAAATATTTTAGCATTACAGTGCTGAGTTTCATGGTAGACAGTGGATTTTAAGACCAATGTTGGTGTCGTTTTCCTACTGATCCAATAACTTGAATCAAGACTTATTCGGGTAGGTTGAAGGACGTGCACTAAAATTTAATGTTACCCACATCGAAAGCAATAATTCTCTCAAAAGCGTAGCCAGAAAATTATGCATCATAGGTATTGTCTTGGTAAAAAAATTGCAGTCAAGGTTTGACAAACTTTGTCAGGGTACAGCCAGTTCAGAAAGAAATCAGGAGCCATTATAGAGAGCCGAGGCTTCGCCGCTAAGTCTCATTATCCTAACTATAGATGGGATTATAAGTTTATATTAGCAGTTTCCAGTTGAGCTGAAGCATTCGGTAACTCGCCTCTTCTTCTGCTAGCTATCAGCTCTCTGAAACCGGCTTGATGACGGAGCGGCAGGAAGCTGCGTGTAATCAGGGCCGACAGACAGAGAGAATCAGGGATATAATACGGCTGCAGGAGCGGCCTCGGATGGAAAGAGGAGGCGCAGCTTGGGATCTGCGCGGAGCCGAGGCGAGGATAAGAGGATCGCGCGAATTTTGGGGCGGGGTGGCGGACAGCGAGGCAGGCAGAATCTTTGCCTCATCGCACACAATAGCAGCTGCTACGAGTGCAGAATTCGAGCAGGCAGGTCTCATTTTTATCCCCTCCCCCAACCCATTAAACCCGCTAGCTGTCACCTCGCAACCCGTCAGACAGTCCTCTCTCACCTTCTTATCGCACGAATTCTTTCTCAAAACAACCGCGGCTCGCCTCCCCGTGAGGCCAAACAAAGGCACAGCAGAAGACGCGCGTAGCCGTACAAGTGTTATTCAGCACTGAGAAATCGAATTACCTTTAATATTGAAAGAAATCGAAATAAAAAATCTTACCTCTGATAGATAGCTGTTCTTGGGTAGTTCTCAATTTCTTGCCAAAAAAAACTCTCGCTTTCTTCTTTTAATTATTCGCGTGCCTGAAAGCAACCAGCGCCTCCCATTTTGTCTTGAAGCAGAAGCAGCAGCAGCAGCAGCAGCAGTATTACACGGTTGCTAAAACAATGAGGAAGCAGACTCCGCAGGGGCGGGCAGGTGGAAAATAGGGAGAGAGGGGAGGGAATCCGCTATTTTCTGGCTAGTTCTCCTTTGTCAACGCGATTGTTGCTTGTAGTCAATAGCCATTTTGCAATGCCTTTGTCTATATTACAATATTCAGACGTGCGCTGAGCGCTGCTCCCAAAACCGTCTCCTCTATCTCCAGCTGGGCCGTATTGCTAAACTTCTCAACATTTTGTCTCCAACTGTAGGTGAAGGCCTGTGTGTTCATTGTTTGATTTTGCAACAATAGCCTGGCGAGGAACAAAAAACTGCACCATCCCCCCTGCTTCTCGTCCAACCCCAGAAAGCCGTGGCAGTGGCAGATCAGACCGTGCATTGTCGAGGTAAGAAGACAATGAGAACAATGCCGTTAGTTAGATTCTCCGTCCCGGAGATTGTGCGTGCGACTCAGTCATGTGAATTTTTCCCATCAAGGTAATGCAATGAATCAATTGGTATTAGGCTCGCTAATCCACAATTAGTTAGAAACATGGAACACGAAAACACTGTGCGTCAAAAAATTTTGCGTTCACAAAAGGCATGCACTTATAAATCTGCATATGCCTAGTGCCTCAAACAATCGTTCGCTCCAAATTTCTGGTTCGTCCTAAGAAAAAATGTTGCTTTGCTTATTTTTGGAGAGATTTGGTGGATTGTCAGAGTGCTTTGTGGCTGATTGTCGGAGAGGTTTGTGGCTGATTGTCGTAGAGGTTTGTTGCTGATTGTCGTAGAGGTTTGTTGCTGATTGTCGTAGAGGTTTGTGGCTGATTGTCGTAGAGGTTTGTTGCTGATTGTCGTAGAGGTTTGTTGCTGATTGTCGTAGAGGTTTGTTGCTGATTGTCGTAGAGGTTTGTTGCTGATTGTCGTAGAGGTTTGTTGCTGATTGTCGTAGAGGTTTGTTGCTGATTGTCGTAGAGGTTTGTTGCTGATTGTCGTAGAGGTTTGTTGCTGATTGTCGTAGAGGTTTGTTGCTGATTGTCGTAGAGGTTTGTTGCTGATTGTCGTAGAGGTTTGTTGCTGATTGTCGTAGAGGTTTGTTGCTGATTGTCGTAAAGGTTTGTGGCTGATTCTAAGAAGGGTTGTGGCTGTTTCTAAGAAACGGTTGGGCTGATTGTCGGAGAGGTTTGTGACTGATTATCAGAATAGGTTTTGTGCCAATTTTGACAAATCAATGGGTTTTTCGACAACAAAAAAGGATGAATAGCGACAAAATTTAAACAAAAGATGCCGTTGGACTGATTGGAGCTGGTTTGCTGATTACTTTAATCTGACCTCTTCGAAAGACAGTAAGGTCTGTTGAATGAATCAAAGCGCCAAGATGAAAATAATAATGATCACTCTTAAGAGTGACACATTTTTAAACCAATGAAATGATTAAATTTCTGTCGCACTGAATCTCTCTAGTTGTGCTGGGCTCCGCACACACCTAGAATCAACTCCACACAAGGCACCAGCATAAGCGATAAAAAATGGGGAAGTAATAATGATCAAAGCATGCGTTGGTTGTTAAGGCACTGTACACAGTGAAGAGGATTTTTTAAATGCCCCCCTGCATCTTCCCACAGTGTTCTGTTCCTTCTTTCTCGTTTCTTTTGTTTGAAACGCGGCAAAAGCGTCCGCGTCATCCGCCTGGCCAATGCAACCAGCCAGCCGGCATGATTATTCTGAGCAGATGCTTGCCACCCTATTTCGGAATGATCGAGGCTCATTGTGTCGAAATGGGCTCGCCTATTGTTTCTCAATAGATGATTAAAAGGTGTGTTTAGACACCACAATTGGCCATTGTTTATAGCGTCATTATTCGTTCTTATTCAACAACGCATTGTTACATTTTTATGCTTTGTTTTGAGGAGACCAAACTGCAATTTCATTGATTTATTGAATTCCCGGGCGCCAAAAGCTATTTTATTAATGCTGCAAGGGAATTAACATCACAGCTTTCTTCAAGGCCAAGTAAGACAATGGCAAGCTCCCCCTTTCCCAAATGAAATATTAAATTTGTTTAAATCTTAACGGAAAAAAGTGCCTATTGCAAGAAACAAAACCCCAACATATTGATTAAGACACTCGAATCTCCCAACAGTTAAATCAAAGTCAAAGCAGTCAGTCAGCAGTATGGTGAGATCAGGGCTGTATTGCAGGATGATTCATGACGTATGACGCATTACGCATGACGCTGCGCTTGCTTGGTCGATGTCATAATCAGCATAATTGCTGGTCTGTCTGTGTAGCTGTCTTGCCCTGTCGTTGACCTGCCACGATTAAGTGACCCTGGCCCTCCTTGACACTCCGAAAGATTTTTTGGTTGATTCCTCCTCCATGTGACATTCCTTCCTCTATGTACAATGATAAAAGCTGTGGTCCGCAAAGAAAGTCCGGAAACCTTTGAAACACCCCTCGTAAAACTGTTAGCAAGAGGTCAGGAAACGGCTTGACGAGCTCGAATGCTCAGAAATATGATGATTGACCTCTCAGTGGACGGTTCTAACATTCGACAAAAGTTGACGATGCGAGACCGAAGCGACCGGCTCGACGAAGGATTTCGGCATTGAATGAAGCGGGGGTGGAGGAAGGGATAGGGAATTGTTGGGAAAAATAGCCGATTCTTCCCATCAACCGGGGCCAGTTTATTCCCGAACTGTGTGTCGCCGTGACGAGAGTTTGAGTCTGCTCGGATGGAGGGCATTTTATCGATCCGGGCGGGGGCTGAAGGGTTCGGGGCTGGCCGTCTGCGGTATCCCCCCAGTCCGAAGCAATCTCAACAATGGGCAGGCTGGGGGGCAGGGAATGGAGCGAGCGAGCGCCGGTTGGGGAGCGCGGGCAGCTTTGGAAGTGGAAAGAAGCGCTTGATTTCAGAGAGGGCTACCGTTTGGGGATCGGGTGGGCGACTGCGTAGAGGGATTGCGGAATATCCAGGCCGACAATCAATCCCGCCACTCTTCCTCTTCTTTTGCCTTCCAAACAACCGAGAGAGCGGCAGGCTTGCAAGACCAAAATGGGGCCTACAGAAGAAGAAGACGGAGCCAGAAGACGGAACTCGAGTATTCGCGCAGGTGGGACGCGAAGAAGAGTAAGAAGGCCTAGTTGGCTGCGGGATAAAGGAGTGGGATAAAGAAAAGGGAGAAGTAGGTGAAAGGATGGGGCATTTTGGGAGAATGAGGGCCTGAGGTGGATGAGGCTTTTGGGGGAGAAAGGGGAGCACCCAGAGGAGGTAAGCAAGGGCGGCATTGCCTAGGCAAAGTATAAGACGGACAAGAATTTGAAGCTCCTCGGAGGAAGTGCCCGCCAGGCCGGGGCTGTTTCGCCGTCTTGGGGAGAAAGCCCGGAAAGAAGTGGGAGTAGAGTGAGAGACAGTTCGGGCGGCCGGTTCGGCGCGATTCGCGCTTGGCTGAATTCGCCAGTCTTCTTTTCTTCTGTCTGTCTGTCTGTCTGTCTGTCTGTCTGTCTGTCTGTCATTCTCATTCATTCACCCGCTCTCGCCGGCAATCCCGCGCCACACACAAAAACAGCTCCTTGGGTGCCGAGCCAAGTCTGCCATCGCTGGCATTAGAGGGAAGGGAAGTCAGCCGGGGAGCCGATAGCGACTACAAGTAGCGACTCGCTAATGGGACGCATTAGAAAACCGGGTCTGCTGGAGAGCAAATGCTGTTGACAAGGGCGGTCAGCGGGGGGACTAAGAGAGCACACACGAAGGGATGTCCCCGAACTTGGACAAGAAACTCACTCTGCATTGATACAAGCACAATAACTCGAAGCCTTCTCTACCTGCGACAATGATGGTCTGTCACTTGGTCGCTGAAATGCTCCGCATGACAAACCTAAGAGTAATGGAGAACCATTATGTGTCTTTCTTCAGATTTATAAAATTTCTAAAGCAAATCTCTCCAGATACCCAGAAATATTTTTTAGTGGTCCATAAACTTATTGTTTCACAAAAACTAAGACAAACGATCTTTTGACCTGATGTAAAGCCCACAGCACAGCCACAGCTAGCTGCGCTGCGCAGCGCATCGGAAGGCTGTGTACAGCTGCTCATTGCTGACGGGTTGGAGTGGCTGCAACACCCACCCAAACTTTCCCAGCTTCACATTGGTACCCGATCTAAGTTGGGTGGACCTAAAGCAATTACGGACGACATGTTAACGGCACTCAAAAGTTGTGTTAGACGCATTGTAGAAACGCGAAATAGCTTTCCTCGTAACCATAGACATCGATTATCTGCACGTGTTTTGTACAAGGGCTCCTTAAGTAGAAAGACGAGACACTTCGTTTCTTTGAAAAAATTTTTGGAGTCCAATCTTCACGAAAAAATACACCACGGAGATAGGAAATTTGTAGCTTTTCGACATAAAATTAAAGATTGCGCTCGATTGGAAGCAGATGCAAATCTCATCTTTTGATATGTGTTTTCCTGCCATCTGTCTCTATCTAACTTTGTACGACTTATTATTTTTTAAATTTATCTTCCTATTTTTTTATTGATACTGATTCACTTTCGTCAAAGAAACTACTAAATGAAAAAATCGCCAATCCAAAGAGAATCAGACATGGACATGTGACTGGACCATAAAACTATCCAAAATAATGATTGATAGAAATGTTCTTTGAATAAAATAGACTTGATTGGAAGAGGAAGAGGAACCTGTCTAGCTGGTAAAATACCATTTTATTAAAATTATAATTTTCGACAAATGCTTTACAAGGGAAATAATTTGAAGATCTGAAGATAATTTGAAATAATTTGAGGGGGGGTTGTAGCCAGGGGGGTTGTAGCCTAGTGGTTAGAGCGTCGGACTCACGACTTGAAGGTCGGGGGTTCGATTCCCGACTCCACTGGTACAATTTGTGTCCTTTAGCAAGACACTTAACTCTGCATTGCTTTCAGTTCACCCAGCTGTTAAATGTGTACCAGCATCAGCTGGGGTAATTGAAGGTGGGTGTGGCGTCCCCCCAGTCCATGGACTGAACAGCTGTACGCAGTCTTCAGAAGCGCCGCGCAATGGCTGCGGCTGTGCTGTTGGCTGCACAATCTGGCCCCGATTGGGACAGGTGTAATCAATTATTATTATTATTGAAGATCAATATCCTACAACTACATTGAGTAACTGAACCTGATCACTTTATGGATCCTGAAACTTGTCTGTCTTGAGATTTTCATCTTGAGATCCTAAATCTTGTCTCTATGGGATCCCCAATCTTACACCCCCGCAACTAACTTTCAATGCCTCAAATGAAGAAACAGAAGGATAAAATTATAAGCAGATAGAAGCTGCATATACTCTGACAAGTTTCACCACAAACTGGCAATGTTTTTCACATCGCTTAATGTATTGCTTTCACATAGATGCATTTAACTAAATTACATTAGCCGAATACACAGTCTCAAACTGCTCAAATTATTACTAGCCGAGTAAATAGACATCCAACAACTGAGAACAAAGAAAACAATAACAATAATAAACAGAGCACAGCACTTAGCTTCGTCAAAATGAATAACATTTTTTAATGCATGGATACTCAAGAGCCACAACCAAAATCTAACGCAGGTAAATTAATTAAACAATTTCCTACTTGTGTCATTAATTAGGTATGGTTCCTGCACTAAATACAATATAACTCTGTCCCTAGAACAAGTGTCACTGGGACTAAGTTTCTATAGGTATTTAAGTGCTACAAATCATGCACATTAAAACAAATTTAGTTGAACAATGCCAGCTGAGAATATGAAGTCCTTATGCGGCAAATGAATAAAGCAAAGTAATAAAAGTAAAGCAAAAAAAACAAACACTATTGAATCAGTTTAGTTTGTCGATCAGGGATGTCGTATTGGGGGTCTCTCTACTTCAATAGCGACCACTTGAATTGCTCTTTGGCCTGCTGAAGTACCTGAAAAATAACGGGTTTAATTCAAAATATAGTTAAATTATACTGACTTAGGATAGCTAGAAAAATGTTTTCTTAAATATACTACTGATAGTAAATTGAGACAGAGAATAGATTTTTTGTTGGTGAAATAAACAGTCTACTGAAAGATGAGCAAATATTCAGAATCTATAATAGTGACACTATAACAGTGACATCAAATTTAAAAGTTATTGATAACTTGTTTAGCGGAAATTTTATACGGATTTTTTAAAGACAGACAAATGCAAACGATACAATAGGATTAGAAAACTACAATTGGAAGTCTTATAAATGCTAAGATATTGTTTGATAGGTACAATGGTGACAGAAGCTGCCCGTAATATTACACCTATACCAATTTTTCTATTCAAAAACATTTCCCCTTGTACACACAAAGCAAAAGTTTTGAATCTAAAGTTCAGACTAATACAGTTATTAGGCCAACACATTCCGTCACCAAAGCGAGCACTATATACGTCAGCGATTGGCACCAATGTAATGCACACTCAGTCACAGATAGTGACATAAATAATTTTAAGAACAAATTTTGTTGATCTGGCCACATGAAAACTCACCTGCAGCTTCTGTGTGACTTGCTATTGAAATTAGGTCATAGATGAGAGGTAAAGACGAAGTTAATTAGAAAGCGAAAACAAAAATAAGCAATCTTAAACTAAAATATTTGGAATTTAGGTTATCAGCTGACAGTGTTCCTGAACAGCATGCACACTAGCTGACAGTGTTCCTGAACAGCATGCACACTAGCTGACAGTGTTCCTGAACACACTAGCTGACAGTGTTCCTGAACACACTAGCTGACAGTGTTCCTGAACACACTAGCTGACAGTGTTCCTGAACACACTAGCTGACAGTGTTCCTGAACAGCATGCACACTAGCTGACAGTGTTCCTGAACAGCATGCACACTAGCTGACAGTGTTCCTGAACACACTAGCTGACAGTGTTCCTGAACAGCATGCACAGTAGCTGACATGACAGTGTTCCTGAACAGCATGCACACCAGTAGAGAATGCTATTGAAGCAGTATGGGCAAAGAAACGAACCTGGGTGACAGAGCCCTCCAACTGCTGCGTGTCATCGAGTCTGGAACCGACCCTGGAGACCAGCTGGCCGCTGTCAGTCTCCAGCACAATGCCGCTGTCGCACAATTCGTCAATGGCCAGAAACACCAAGTCCAGACTGTCTAGTAGGGCGCGTTTTTCAACATTTTTCTTAAGAATCTGAGACACCGCATCGTACAGTGTGTTGAGCGTATTGGACAAAATCAGCTCGTTCTCAACAGCGTCGCCAATCACATAGAAGATGAGGTCAACGTTGCTCTTAAACACGCAAGTGTAGCCCTCAAACATGACTATTTCAGCGGCCAAGTTTTTCGAGGTTTTATTAAACAGGCTGGTCTCGAAAGCGCGCTGCTCTTTCACAGATTGCATCGAGTTGGCGCCATAGTATTTGGCTATTATTCGCCTCCCATCGTTGTCAAGGATGAGGATGGCTTTGATTGTGTGCAATGAGATATCCTGAAAGCATTGTATTGTTTAGTTGATTTTATAGTAATAAAATATTTGTAGAACAAAGTTACTGAAAAATTTAAGTTCTTCACTAACTTGTGTTCAAACTATGGCTCTAGCATTAGCATAGGCAAGCTTAGATAAAATCATAATTTTTGGGGATAAAGGGTTTAGCTAGAATTTTAGGCCCCATAGCAGACAGTCAGAAACTTTAATTTAGGGTTTCATTTCAATTTTATATAAATCTTTTTACATTAAAACTTTATGGAAATACTTAAAAATTATGATATTAAAACTGATAAAATTTAGAACAATAAATAGAAGCATAGGAACAAAAATGTTTACAAATGTTTTTATTTTGCAAAATCTTATCAATTAGGTATACTAAAATTATCTTAATTTAAAATGTGAATTAGCTATATAAGCAATAGTCAATATAGTATAGAATTGGACCATATGCATTTTTTAGATTATCTAGCAAAACCTTTAAATATAGCTTGACTTTCATTATTTGTTTTTATATAAAAAACAATACAAAAAAGTTAAGACAAAAATTTGTAAGATTGTATACAAAAAATATTTAAATACTTGGCCTTCAATCTCATTTCGTTGGTTCAAGCAAAGCAATAATAAGGCTAAATAATGTGTATATTTTTTTCTAATGAAAACATTATAAAATAATTATTGTCAATATCCTGAACTATTAGACCTAACCTTTAATGAAGCTAGGCCTTGTAAAGACTTCTAAATAATACTGTAAATTGGAATTCTAGACTAAAATTAGAAAAAATACCAATTCAGATATTGACAATGGAATAGTATAGAGAAATTTTCATTATGATTAATGGGAAGAGACTGTCAGTCAGTCTCTTGCTTGCTTCTATTAGGATTATTTAGTTTATAATAAGTAATATATTGTCAATCGATTCTATAAAAGTCCACGTAAAGTTAGCTGGCAAAAATGTTACACGACTATAAATAAACCAGGCTTTACTTGACGTTCGCTCTTGTGTACTTCATATGACTATCAAATTCGAACTTTCTGACAAATTTTAAATTTCCTGAAATTTCTCTCTTAATGTATTGAAATTGAAATTAAAGACTGGCGCGTCATATTTTTCTCCAAGCGAATAACAAAATAAGACCGAATATTATTCTAAAATGCCAAATAAAAATTTTCGTTGCTGCTGTGAACATATAATTTCATTAATACAAAATATCAGATGCCTAATATACTTTCTATCGATTTTAGATGTGACGGTGTCTCTGTTCATAGATCCGTGGCTCAAAAAGCAATTCAAACTTTATGCTTTACTTAAAGTAGGGTACTTGATAAATTTATTTCTCTTCATTTTCGTAGTTAATGAACTTCTGAAAACTGACATTAAATTAATCAGTTTTTAGAGCGACTGAGATATTTAAAAACAGTATCCTGAATTTATCAAATTTAAAAGGCAATATCGCTTTAATTTAATAATAAAGGATAAAAGTCTATCTTATGCATAATTTTAGGCCATTGCGTTGATGTTAGAATATCGGAAACGACGTTAGCTAAGGGGAGGTTTTGGTCATGACAAGATATGATCGACTAGTGAGATTCTCATATAAAAGCCTGAAACTTGGCCTCTCTTCAGCGTACGTCTATTTCACGACATCATTGATTAAAATCTCAGAAGTCAGGCCCACAATGACCTACATGTGTAACAAAGCATGCACTGTATGCTAGATGACTAAGCAAGCACAGGGTAAAAACTGATTTTGCCTGATTCATCTTGATTTACATACTCTCAAAAAGAAACGATAAAGTATTTCCCTACTCACTGCTCAAGAGGTGCGAGAACTTACAGTACACCCGTCAATCCATCACAATTTTTCACTTCACTGCAGTCTATCGTTAGTGCAGGCAGTCTATCGTGTTAGCAAAGACTAGAGGTATTCACGCAGCCATCGAATGAGTGTATTATAAGTACATTTCAAGTCTTGGTCAAATCAGTCGGTGGATAATTAAACGTAAATTCATTTGATTCAGCTTTATCTTATTGCTACCTGAACGAGTATTCAGGTGCGTGATACGCTAAAACAAAAATGCCTTTACTCTTGCGACAATTTTTCAGGCACACTAAGTTTAATTATGCATTCACGCAATTATGAACTTTCAAATACAAACAAGAACAAGTTCACGTGTTATGTGATTCCGATGTCATACTAATATAAATCAATATGGATCATGGTCAGTAGTTACATGTAGGTATGCTTGACAAAATATGCTTTCACTGAACTTTGTAAAGTAATTTTGATATTGATCTGATGATCCCAATCAAAGTTGAGCAAGGGCTTGGGAATTATCCCATAATAAGATTAACCTAGCAATCCATGGGCTGGATGGAACACGAGCGCGCAGACTTTCACTTGCGACTCAATGCAGAGCTAAGTTGCTTTATACAGCCTTACGTCAATGGGAGCTGAGAATGGCATTAAAAAGCTATTAATAATTTGAGCAATCAGGCCTGACCGCCAGCGGCGCGCGGATCGTGCCCTTCCGGCTCGACAGTCCTCGCGCCGCGGCGGTCCCATCAACGGCCTAATAACAATGCCCACCTGTGGAAGCCGTGGAGCAGTCTAAAGCTACAGACATAAAGGCCATCGTCAGGGCAGAGGGGCTCCATGCAGCCAGTCCCGAATTCAATTTCCTGTTAGTGCGGGATTTCACTGAGGCTGAGCCCAAATCTTCCGCATCCTACCGGCAACTGGTCCAAATTTCGGCATGGTCCGCCACGCAACGCCGCGGATGCCGCTCGGCTACTTCAACGACAGCGTCACGAAATTAGACAGGACGCGCTCGATGAATAACGAAGAGTCACCCCCCCTGCTGCAACCGGCCTCTCATCCGACTCTTGGCATAGTCTCTCGAGCGGCTCTCAACTCATCAATTAATCCAACGGTCGAGTGGTTTTTACTGCTCAATAGCCGGCCTTTGTTCCACAAGCAGAAGCCCAAAGCTCTTCTATCTTCCTTGGTTTTTTCTCTGAATCAGAGAGGCAGAGGAAGAGACAGGAGGCGGGACTGGGTTCGAAATATTCTAAGAATAAAAAAGGTAAATATTTGCGGTAGGAGACCAAACAACTCGAAGTACCAAATATGGAAGGGGTCGCCATCACAACACCGAAATTTCAAAACGTCGAAAAGCATTTTCTTTCACAATACCGAAACTTCATAGCACCGAAACTCCATAGCACCGAAACTCCATAACGCCGAAACTCCATAGCACCGAAACTCCATAACGCCGAAACTTCACAACACCGTAAAGATATTTTAGCCACCTTCTTTCACAACACTGAAACTTCACAACATCGAAACCGCAACTTTGAAAAGCTATATAAAAGCTAAGCTCTGGCTATACTTTTCGACTGTCATCACGAAGGGTCGTTTGGTAACCAAAATACGAGTATAAAGATAAATTTGAGAATTAAAAAATGGCACAAACACAAAAAATCAATAAGGGTATCCAACAAGATGACAGGGCATCAAAGAAATCATGTGATGTGAAGGGGTGTTACGTGATGTGCAGAGCAGGGTATCCGTAACATGCTTGGAGAGAAGACTGTGACACTCACTGAAATGGTCTGCGATTCGCGGTAGGTTTCGTATTGTGAATTGGTGAGTTCATTGCATCAAATTAAACAGAACCGGACCAGTAATTAACTGGTCACCCTCTACCGAATCTACCCATACTTCACGGCTCTCCCGTTGCCAATAGCAACGCCGAGCATAAATCCCCAGCTTGTTAAGCCAATATAGGATTGAGCAAGGAAGGGCGGGCAAACAAAAGTGTTTCAGGCTATGGCGTATTGAGTGCTGATCAAACGATCGCTTTGCCACACAGTCTATACATAGTTTTATTTATTCTCCGTTGTTAACTCGTTGACCATGCAGTAATTGTAAGTCATATATGCACAGCGGACCCCGGTCCCATAGAATTATGTGAGCGGATCAAACAGCAGAGAGTGCTGTCTGGCTGCACTGCAGTCGAAGACAATTAATTGTTTTTTTTCTGGCCGCATGGTGCCGCAACTCGCATCCATCACTGAAAACAGGAGGCTCTGCGTTGAGTGTCCGTCCGAAATTGGGATGATAATTGAATGCGACGCTGAACTGGGGATAGCTTCGTGTTTGCCTTCATCTTTGTGGACACCATAAAAAGTGAGAGAGAGAGGGGGGTAGGGTTGGAGATAGAGGCTGAGTGGGAAGTCAATCAACACAATGCAGCCATTGTTTGTCCGGCTTTTAGACTCCCCGGTGATCACTTTTAATCCCCATGGGCATAAATACAAGGGAAACATTGCAGGCTGGCTTCATCGGTGCTAATGGAGTCTGTCAAGCGAGTGCGATACGCGATGCTAAAGCAATCCACCTGACAACTATAAAGTCGACAAAAAAACTAAGCAAGCTATGCAAGAAAGTGGAGGAAGAGCGAAAGTTAGGCTACTTTTAGGCAGGGTTTCTGCTACAACTAACTAGGCTTTGGTGCCAAAGCAGTTGCAGGAGAAACGGAAATGTATTATCTGTCGTTGCACAGTTTTTTTGAAACGTTAGCGTACAAGTAGCTTCTGCTGAGCCGGTATTGCAATATTAGGGCACTAAGGCAGTATTTTTTGACAAGTAAGTTTGCAGACAGGCAAAAAATAGGCAGAAAATTGATTTAATAAGCTGACTATGCACAAAATTAGGATTGGAATGCCCGTCTCAGCTCTAAAATAAAGGTATAATGAAGCGAAGGATACAAGTAAATTGAGGACAATACGGTAGTAATCACAGAAGAACAGAAAGGGCGATATTAGCAGTGGAAGTCACAGGAGAACACTAAGGACCTCACGGGAGTAATTGTAATCTCAGGAGAACACTAAAGACCTCACGGGAGTAATGGTTATCTCAGGAGAACACTAACGAACCTCACGGGAGTAATGGTAATCACAGGAGAACACTAAGGGCCTCACCGGAGTAACGGTAATCACTGGAGAGCACTAAAGACCTCACGGTAATGGTAATTTAGGAGAACACTAAGGACCTCAACGGAGTACGGTAATCACTGGAGAGCACTAGGGACCTCACGGGAGTAATTGTAATATCAGAACACTAAGGATGTCACGGAGCAATGGCAAAACGCAGAGCACTAAGGACCTCACGGGAGTAATGGTAATCTCAGGAGAACACTAAGGACCTCACGGGAGTAATGGTAATTTTAGGAGAACACTAAAGACCTCACGGGAGTAATGGTAATTTTAGGAGAACACTAAAGACCTCACGGGAGTGAATGGTAATCTCAGAAGAACACTAAAGACCTCACGGGAGTAATGGTAATCACAGGGAGAACACTAAGGGGCCTCACCGGAGTAACGGTAATCACTGGAGAGGCACTAAAGACCTCACGGGAGTAACGGTAATCACTGGAGAGCACTAAAGACCTCACGGGAGTAATGGTAATTTTAGGAGAACACTAAGGACCTCAACGGAGTAACGGTAATCACTGGAGAGCACTAGGGACCTCACAGGAGTAATTGTAATATCAGAACACTAAGGATGTCACGGGAGCAATGGTAAACGCAGAGCACTAAGGACCTCACGGGAGTAATGGTAATCTCAGGAGAACACTAAGGACCTCACGGGAGTAATGGTAATCTCAGGAGAACAGTAAGGGCCACAGGGGCAAGATATTAAGCTAAGCTATTGTAGGTTCGCAAGTTAATACAGGCATGTGGCGTCGCATTGTTATAGCAAAGAAGTTGATTAAACTTCCAATATCCGCTTTCCGATAAGAATTACCGTTCTAAACAGATTGAGGATACGGCGCCAACTGTATGCAAGCCTGTTTAACTAGCTGAATAAAATAAACAGACTGAAACTCATCGATTGAATGCAACCCGATAGCCAGCCACTTGGATTTAATTAAATGCGCAATAAAATTCAGCTTAAACTAACAAAAATAAGGATCAAGAAAACAAAAGAGACGCAAGCCTAAAAATAACCTTAATGAAGTTCCGCATAAAAGAAGATAGTTTTCGGTTAGACTCCACATTTTGGTTCTAGCGAGCATAGCTGGTAGCGAACAGCCAATCGCTTCAGCCTCGCAGCTCAACTCACAGACTGACTGGCAACTAGCGCGGGATCCTGACTGAGAGCGAGAGAGGGGGAAGGCAGGGCTGAGATGGGGATGGGGCGAGCGGGTAGCTATAATAACCCGCCGCTGGTTGCAGGAGCCGAATCCCGCACTGGGGAGTTGGAGCCGATTCTCAGCCTCTATCTCTCTCTGTCTATCTGTTGAGAAATAGAACGCAGGATCATCTCTCTTTTCAAATAGTGAAACTGCAAACTGCAAGATGAGGAACAGCACCCTGGGCCTGCTTCTGGCTGCCGTGGCAGGTGAGACTTCCGTTGCATTGGTGTTTGGAATTTGCTTGCCGCTAAAGTTTTTGACACTTCCGGTTGAAGTGAAAATGCGTCTCAAGTAGTAGCTACACTTTTTCTCGTACTTTTTTGATGCCGCATTTTCTACAGATATATAAAAAATGTGAAACTATTGGTTAGCTACACGTAATATGCCTATTTCATATGAAACTTTGTTTTCCCAGGGAGTATTGACCAAAATTTTGACCAAATCCCGGGCGCCAGTTTGATGGGTGAAGAAAAGTGAAATTAGTCGAGTGGGAGAAAGAAGTAAATAAGTAGGCTACCCATTTTTACTTGACAGCTCCGAAGGAGGCAGTATCAAAGCGTTGGCCAAATTGAGATCCCGGCAGCATGAAATTAATATCTGCCGTCAAATTATTATTGAAAAGACGAAAGCGGAGAAATTTTTAATTTTCTTGACGCTTCATCTTACCGACCGCGGCTGACTTGTCGAGAGAGTCGCAAAATTTTCCTCCTCAGCTAATTCTGATTTCAAATCGAGCCTATAGAGACAGAGACAGAGAGAGGCGTCCCCTCTAATTTGGCCCACTTTTTCTCTCTCGCTCATCCTCGCACTTTGCTGCCGTCACTCCAGGGAATCGGTCAATGGTTGAAGAATTCGGGCTCAGTTAGAGTAAAACGATTTGAGCAATCCGTCTTTGATCGACAAGCCTTCCGTCTTGATGTTATACCGCGCAGTGGGAATGCTTAGGCAGTCATCTGACCATAAAAGAATGACTACAAGGAAGTATAGTTTCACTGTACGGACCCAAACTCTTCTGTTGCTGCTGCAAACTGTTATGCAATAGCAGCCATTAAGCGAAAAATGAATCATTTTTTTCGCAATTTGTTCAATAATCCGTACACGCTGACCCGAACGATTATTCCCCATCCGGGTGAGAGGCAAATGACGGGGGCTAAACAAGGTGGATCAACAGCACTGAAGATTGATTGATTGATCGCCTTGTCTATTGCAGTTATGGAGAGAGAGGAGGGGGTAGGTTCAGGCAACTTCCTCTGCAGTTAGAGGCCCTTGGGCCACACTGTTTGCCATAGATATTAAGAGGCTATTGGGACGCAGTTTGATCCCCCGAGCCAATTCTGATAATAAAATGTCAACTTTCCGCATCCTTACTGGGGAGGAACGGAAGAGGGACTTGGCCAGCTTGTTTGATCAGGCCTGATTTCTGAGAGCGTATCTTTTGAGTGCAGATTAACACACCACACACCCACACACACAGTTGCCAACGGCAAATGGTCCACCTGAAGACCTTGGGCACACACACACACACACACACACACACACACAGCGCAAACCTTTATTGACCAATTATGTGAATTGACTTTCGTCGGTGTGTCAAGCGCTGCAGTCACTGAACTACTAAACTAAGGGGGGATTGCAGAGACGGCTAGTATTTTCTTTAGTTATTAGGCAAACAAATCTTTCAGCATCACTCTGAATACACGGACCTCATCTGAGCTTCATCTTTTTTTTGCTGAGATCAGCATCAGCACAAACCCTCCCCCCCCTCCGTCGGTCCGGAAGGCTGCGAAAACTGCAGCTTTTGGCTGATTTATGATGCCAGATATTCCTCTCCTTCTCCCTCTCACCCAGACCTGCCTTGAAACCGCCAACTTCCTATATTTTTGTTTGAGTAGCAAGTCGACTCACTAAACGGTGAATTTTTTTTACCAAGTTTCCGAAAAGTCGCTCGTAGATCAAATGAGTTTTTTTTAATTATTCGAGACAATTTGGAATGCAACTGGGGCAGCGGCTCATCGACGAGAATTGAATTTGCAAATTGAAATTAGCTTAATTGCAATAAATTTCAGGTTCCCTTTGGGCAAGCTTAGCTTCGGGATTATCAAGGACCTCCCCCCTGAAGAGGTCGCTGGCCGTTTCCGTAGGTCTGTCAACAGGGAAACAAAAGCTGAAGCCGGATTTAGTTGGTCAGCCTAAAGTTCAGCGCCGTTTTTATGCTGAGCCATAGGGAACAGCCTTTGACTTAAGCAGGCACCACTCACCGGCCACTCGCTATTCAGTCACCCCAGATCCCATCTCGTTCACTCGGCTGATTATATGAGAGCAGCTGGCAGCAGCGGCGGCAGAAGCATCGGCGCTTAATTGGCAACAAAATTAGAAAACAGGCGACGGCGTGCTTCAAGAGAAGAGGCGCAGGGGAAGGCGGAGGCGGCAAGGGCCTGGGCTAAACTTCTTTCGCTTGGCGCGGCACGGCCGCTGCAGCATTGTCAGAGTGAGAAAAAAGGCTCAAATCTGGCGTCCGATTATGGGAAGAGGCGCCACTAAGCCAGATCTAGCTAACTGGAAATGCCAGGTTGAGAGCAGCAATCATGCGTGCCTAATCAGTCTATTGTTCAGTAGGGGGAGGGCTGGAGTCGCAGCTTCCGACTGATGGCCGGGCTTTTTTTAGAGGAAGGAGGCGACAAGCGCAATACCCATTGTTAATGGCCGAGCAGAAACTTTCCCTGTTCCCCTGTGTTCACAATTCACTCATTAAGGAGGCACCTCCGGTCTCCGCACTTCTGTCCCTGCGATTAAGAATGAGGACAGCGGCACAAATTATCGCGAGATTGCTGCTGCTGCTGCAGACGAAGTGGAGAGAAAAAATTTGCGGATAGTAGTGAAGAGGAGTGCAAATGAGCAGACAATAGTTGTCATGACAACGCGAATCACAATAGCAGAGAACAATAACTTAGGAAGTAGGCAGTGGATCGTGCTCAGGCGCATTACCCAGAAAAAATTTATGCTTGATCACATTATCGTACAGTTTGCTAGCTTCTTAAGAAATCGGATCGAATGCCTAGATATAATTTTACACAATTATCAGCCACTAAACTTCCAATTTATGTAACCATCACTAGTAACTATTGACGTCCGACCGCCTCGCACCCCTCTTCAGCTATCTGCCTGATGAACTGCGCCTCCTGCGATGAGATGAAGAAGCGCAGCTCGTTTGAGCACCAGCAGGAGCTTCAACACTTTGAGCCGGAGGACTTCGACGAGGAGGCCGAGGATGAGGACGAAGTGGACAAGAGGGCGATGCGGCTGATGCGCCTGGGCAAGAAGCGAGCAATGCGCCTGATGCGACTGGGCAAGCGCGACTGGGAAGACAGCGGGGATGACGAGAAGCGCGCGATGCGTCTCATGCGACTTGGCAAGCGCGAGTGGGAGGAGGAGATGAGCGAGGAAAAGCGGGCCATGCGCCTCATGCGACTTGGCAAGAAGCGAGCCATGCGCCTCATGCGTCTGGGCAAGCGTGGCGACGACAAGCGGGCTATGCGCCTCATGCGTCTCGGAAAGCGTGACGACGACAAGCGAGCCATGCGCCTCATGCGCCTCGGAAAGCGTGACAACGACAAGCGGGCTATGCGCCTCATGCGCCTCGGAAAGCGTGACGACGAACAAGCGGGCTATGCGCCTCATGCGCCTCGAAAGCGTGACGACGACAAGCGGGCCATGCGCCTCATGCGCCTCGGAAAGCGTGACGACGACAAGCGGGCCATGCGCCTCATGCGCCTCGGAAAGCGTGACGACGACAAGCGGGCTATGCGCCTCATGCGCCTTGGAAAGCGTGACGAGGACAAGCGGGCTATGCGCCTCATGCGCCTTGGCTAAGCTGATTAACTAACTTAACTCTCCGCTTTCGATTTAACAGCCTATTAGTTTCTCGTCCCAACCACAACCAAAATACTGATTTGCTTGGCCGTCACCTCCGAGCCCAGATTTAATTTAGCGCCCAACACACAAAGAACTATTGTTAACTATCGGCAGTCGGCAGGCAGAGCACGTTAAAAACAGGAGACTAACTGGCATAGTAACAATATATTTAATCTTGCAAGTTAAATAAACTGTGATGATCGGCAGGAGCAAGCATGCGATCTGCTCTAAATTATGACTTGTTTTCGGTCCGACTCCATCCATTAAGCATTTAAAAAATAGCTTTTGCTTGGGTTGCAAGACAGGGCGACTGTTCCTTCAATTTTTTAGTTTAATACTCGTAAGTCAATAAGACATCGACATTGCTTTAGTTTTTATCGGACTCGAAGAGAAGTATTGTAACAGAAAAATTTTCACTTTGAACCCAAGAAAGTGTGGGCATAGTTGCGAGTTGACAATCGTTTCTAAGATAGATTGACTAAAATAGGAGCCTAATTAGAGGGAGGAATCCGTTGTCAGGTTGGAAGAGTCATCACTCTTTTTCGAGCTCACAAACGCAATCGATATTGACAAAGTCGCTGTTACTCATATCTTACAGATAAAAGGTTAGAGGAGATCGCGAACTCAATTCGCCATGTTTTGCGCTCCTAATTAACTCGCTAATCGCAATTTATGAGCTCCACGCTGCTAATCTGCTCTCTAAAATTAGATTGCAGATAAAACACAAAACGTCCCGCTACCGCAACAGCTGTGAGTACCACAGCGCCCTGCTGCCACAAAACCTTCGAGCAGTAGCTAAAACAGCGCCTTGCTGCCACAAAACCTTCGAGCAGTAGCTAAAACAGCGCCTTGCTGCCACAAAACCTTCGAGCAGTAGCTACAACAGCGCCTTGCTGCCACAAAACCTTCGAGCAGTAGCTAAAACAGCGCCTTGCTGCCACAAAACCTTCGAGCAGTAGCTAAAACAGCGCCTTGCTGCCACAAAACCTTCGAGCAGTAGCTAAAACAGCGCCTTGCTGCCACAAAACCTTCGAGCAGTAGCTACAACAGCGCCTTGCTGCCACAAAACCTTCGAGCAGTAGCTAAAACAGCGCCTTGCTGCCACAAAACCTTCGAGCAGTAGCTAAAACAGCGCCTTGCTGCCACAAAACCTTCGAGCAGTAGCTACAACAGCGCCTTGCTGCCACAAAACCTTCGAGCAGTAGCTAAAACAGCGCCTTGCTGCCACAAAACCTTCGAGCAGTAGCTACAACAGCGCCTTGCTGCCACAAAACCTTCGAGCAGTAGCTAAAACAGCGCCTTGCTGCCACAAAACCTTCGAGCAGTAGCTACAACAGCGCCTTGCTGCCACAAAACCTTCGAGCAGTAGCTGCAACAGCGCCTTGCTGCCACAAAACCTTCGAGCAGTAGCTACAACAGCGCCTTGCTGCCAGCAAAACCTTCGAGCAGTAGCTACAACAGCGCCTTGCTGCCACAAAACCTTCGAGCAGTAGCTACAACAGCGCCTTGCTGCCACAAAACCTTCGAGCAGTAGCTAAAACAGCGCCTTGCTGCCACAAAACCTTCGAGCAGTAGCTAAAACAGCGCCTTGCTGCCACAAAACCTTCGAGCAGTAGCTACAAACAAGCGCCTTGCTGCCACAAAACCTTCGAGCAGTAGCTACAACAGCGCCTTGCTGCCACAAAACCTTCGAGCAGTAGCTAAAACAGCGCCTTGCTGCCACAAAACCTTCGAGCAGTAGCTACAACAGCGCCTTGCTGCCACAAAACCTTCGAGCAGTAGCTAAACAGCGCCTTGCTGCCACAAAACCTTCGAGCAGTAGCTAAAACAGCGCCTTGCTGCCACAAAACCTTCGAGCAGTAGCTACAACAGCGCCTTGCTGCCACAAAACCTTCGAGCAGTAGCTAAAACAGCGCCTTGCTGCCACAAAACCTTCGAGCAGTAGCTAAAACAGCGCCTTGCTGCCACAAAACCTTCGAGCAGTAGCTACAACAGCGCCTTGCTGCCACAAAACCTTCGAGCAGTAGCTAAAACAGCGCCTTGCTGCCACAAAACCTTCGAGCAGTAGCTACAACAGCGCCTTGCTGCCACAAAACCTTCGAGCAGTAGCTGCAACAGCGCCTTGCTGCCACAAAACCTTCGAGCAGTAGCTACAACAGCGCCTTGCTGCACAAAACCTTCGAGCAGTAGCTACAACAGCGCCTTGCTGCCACAAAACCTTCGAGCAGTAGCTACAACAGCGCCTTGCTGCCACAAAACCTTCGAGCAGTAGCTAAAACAGCGCCTTGCTGCCACAAAACCTTCGAGCAGTAGCTACAACAGCGCCTTGCTGCCACAAAACCTTCGAGCAGTAGCTACAACAGCGCCTTGCTGCCACAAAACCTTCGAGCAGTAGCTACAACAGCGCCTTGCTGCCACAAAACCTTCGAGCAGTAGCTAAAACAGCGCCTTGCTGCCACAAAACCTTCGAGCAGTAGCTACAACAGCGCCTTGCTGCCACAAAACCTTCGAGCAGTAGCTACAACAGCGCCTTGCTGCCACAAAACCTTCGAGCAGTAGCTACAACAGCGCCTTGCTGCCACAAAACCTTCGAGCAGTAGCTAAAACAGCGCCTTGCTGCCACAAAACCTTCGAGCAGTAGCTAAAACAGCGCCTTGCTGCCACAAAACCTTCGAGCAGTAGCTAAAACAGCGCCTTGCTGCCACAAAACCTTCGAGCAGTAGCTAAAACAGCGCCTTGCTGCCACAAAACCTTCGAGCAGTAGCTACAACAGCGCCTTGCTGCCACAAAACCTTCGAGCAGTAGCTGCAACAGCGCCTTGCTGCCACAAAACCTTCGAGCAGTAGCTACAACAGCGCCTTGCTGTCACAAAACCTTCGAGCAGTAGCTACAACAGCGCCTTGTTGCCACAAAACCTTCGAGCAGTAGCTGCAACACCTTGCTACCACAAAACCTTCGAGCAGTAGCTGCAACATTTTGCTACCACAAAACCTTCGAGCAGTAGCTGCAACACCTTGCTACCACAAAACCTTCGAGCAGTAGCTGCAACACCTTGCTACCACAAAACCTTCGAGCAGTAGCTGCAACACCTTGCTACCACAAAACCTTCGAGCAGTAGCTACAACAGTGCCTTGCTATGTAAACCTACGAGCAATACCACAGCCTCTTATTTCTGTTACAGCGAAGCCTCACTAATCTATTTGGTTGACAGGACCCTCAGTTACCAGACTATCAATTCCAAAACGTTCCTTACGATAGTACAGAAATTACATTTTTACCTACCGAAGCATTTTACAACCTAGAGTAGTGCTAATGAAAATGTCTGGCAACCCAAAAAATAAAATTTCGCTAGCAATATCGTGCGCAGCATTAGGAAATGAATTTTTAGCTACTTGTTTTCCATCACGCAATTTTCCGCATGCAAAAGTCAGGCCATTTTTTCCCTGTATCAGCAATTATTACAGCCGAGCCTATTTTGAGTCTACCGGTGTCCAATTTGGAAGCTGGCTACCAAGATCTCCTGCTCTCCTCCGCTATCAGGCCAACCCCCCTCAGAGTTAATTTGATTGCTCCAGTATCGGCCCCAACACCCCGTGGCACTCAAGGCCTAATCTCCCTCTTTCATATCTATGAGCTATATTCGACTGGCATGGTGACGTTAGATAGCGAGCACCGGATTCAGTCTGTTCAAGGGCACACAAAAAACACCAGACTGGCATGCAGAAGCGAGGCAGCGAGGTTACTGTCGGGCAGGAAAGAAAAACTTTAATAATAATTCTCAAACTAGTTGGCGCGCGTCGCACACGTCTGATTCCGTGTCTAACATGGGCGTCTATGAGGCCGACAAGGGCTTGAAAACTGGGCCAGACTCCAGCCGGGCCTTGCCTGCACCTTCCCTTCGCAAGGGAAGAGCTCAATTAAAAATCATAATTCACACGGGAGAGAAAAACACACGCGCATGAAATCAATATAGAAATAATTTTATACGCCTGCATCTCGAGTCGGTGATAAACTGTACGAGCATGGGAACAAATTTAAAGCGGGTATAAAATGTTGCGGAAGAACGAAACGGCTTAGACCAGACCAGACTGTAGCTAAGATTGATGACGTGGCAAGCTTCCATAGCTATGCAAGGAAGGTCAAACAAGGAAGGAAATGGTTTTCTAGTTCAACGAATGCAAATAAACTGTACTAGTATACTAACTAACCCATACAAGCAAACCGATCGGACGCGGTTCACTTCATGCGTTGGAGACACGCAGAGGGCGCGCTGGGACTATAGAAACAGACTGATAGAGCGGTGCTGGGCAAGCGAAAAAGAAGAGGAATCTGGTGGCATAAATAAAGAAGAAACGAGAGGCGTAGCTTGCCAGTTCCCACATGCCAGGAAACTGCTGTTGCCAGTTGGCAAGTCGGAGAGACGCTAAGACGCCAGAATATACTAATACAGTTAGTTAAATCGCTTAGCCTTGTAAATCCTTGCAGCGGCGAGTCAAGTACAACCGATTTCATGCGCATTTACGAGCTACGCGTTACCAATCCCGGGATTTCTAGGCTTTTCAAATTCCTACTTTGAATTGAAGGAGACGAAGAGAATGTTATTGAGAAATCTGGATCTACATACGTACATTCCACGAACAGCTAGGGATAGAAAAGTAAATAATCGGATTGCGTGGCAGGGAGGGTAACGGTAGTGTACATACGGCTGTACACTGGCAAGGAGGTCGAGAGGGTAAGAAAGACAGATAATAAGTAAATTGGAAGCTGTACAAGTTATGAGAATTGAAGGCATAATAAAGCTAACACAAGCAATAAATATAAAATTTAACAAAGACATCAGACAACATAAAATCGCATATAAGGATGATATGGCTATCATCCGTAATAGACATGTATATTTATGTTAGCATGGTTTCAACAAGTAGTTATCTATTCAATAAAAGCTTAAAATATTAATGTTAATACGTTGGTAGCAATTCTGAGTGAGTAGCTGCACTTTCGGCAAAAATCTACGCAACTTGACTAGATAAACAAGAATAGGTGACTAAAAAATTAGGTAACAAATCCTTTATACAAATAGTCACATTGCAAAATTCACATGTGTTCTAGTAAACTATGAGATTCTTTCAGCATTCAGACATTGAGGCCAGTCAATAAATGAAAGGCTGCGCTAAACAACTGTAGGCAATTAGGGCATAGAAAAAAAGCTGTTTACGTTCAGTAAAAAACATAAAATAAAAAAAACAATAAAAAAACAAAAAGAGAAAACAGGCAAATAGAAGAATGACAGATTCGTAGGATTGTCGGTTAGCAATGTCTATGGGACAAACCTGGAGCTGCACATGCCATTGCTACCCCTCTATAGTATGGTATACAGTCTTCCAACATAGGATTTTTTTCCAAAACACGCAGTGGAGTTGGTTTGAAAAAAAAATTAGTAAGCAATGCCTTTTACGCTACTAAGATAGTAGCGAGGTATGAAAATGTGTGGCCAATTTTGTTGTGTTCAGGGTTCTAAATAGTTTAATCGGCTTTTGTGTACCTTTTTTTCACGCAAATAATGAAATACCTGATCAGTGTTGATAGCAGTAGTATCTGTGTAAAATCTATGTACAAAGATGACATGCGGAAGCAACAAAAAAATCCATTAAAAATGTATTAAAATTAGACCAACAACAACAAGTTAAGAAATGATAATCTGCTTTAGTTAATAACAGACAACTCAAAGAGGAAGATAAAACCAATAAATTAAGCGAAATGTTAAGATATTAGCTGCCAATATGACAATACAGATAGGGTGAGATAGCTAAGCCAGCTTTAATCGCAATAAGCGCCGTCGCCGTGTTGGCTTGTGGGCGCAGTCGAAGAGCCAATCAGCGCCGCGCCCATGCCTGGCAGGCAGGAGAATAGGGAAGCGGCAGTTGCGCCGGCTGGTTGAACAATTCCGCCGCCAACGCCGCAGTAGCTACCGGAAGTTGAAGCGGCGGCTCCCTGAGATTGCAGATCCGGCATCGAGCCTTCCAGCCACTGCATGGTTTTGATAAAAGTGTTGGGGACTTGGGATTAGCTTAAGTTCGATTAGAAGTAGTTGCAAACATTGTGCGTAATTCTTAGACGACTCAAATTCGAGTGCTTATATGGTGGCACTCAATTTCTGTTCTCTAATTGACAGATCCGATGTACGGACTGCAGATAGAGACTCGATTAGCCTTTCCGAGATTGAGAGACACTACTTCCGGTTCCGAAATTTGGATGATGCTTCCGGTCTAAGATTAAGAAACACAGATTCCGGCTCCGATATTGGAAGAGTACATCCGATTCTGAGATTTAGAGACGCTACTTCCGGTTGGGAAATTGGGATAATGCTTCCGGTCTAAGACTAAGAAACAGCTTCCTGCTCCGATATTGGAAGAGCATTCTGAGATTTAGAGACACTAATTCCGATTCTAATCTAGGGATTATGCTTCCGACTTAAGATTAATAGATCGGTTCCGATTCAAATCTAGGGATTATACTTCCGGCTTAAGATTAATAGATCGGTTCCGATTCTAATCTAGGGATTATGCTTCCGGCTTAAGATTAATAGATCGGTTCCGATTCAAATCTAGGGATTATGCTTCCGGCTTAAGATTAATAGATCGGTTCCGATTCAAATCTAGGGATTATGCTTCCGGCTTAAGATTAATAGATCGGTTCCGATTCTAATCTAGGGATTATGCTTCCGGCTTAAGATTAATAGATCGGTTCCGATTCAAATCTAGGGATGTGCTTCCGGCCTTACATTAATAGATCAGTTCCGGTTGTAATCTAGAGATTATGTTTCCGGCCTAAGATTAATAGATCGGTTCCGATTCTAATCTAGGGATTCTGCTTCCGACCTAAGATTAATAGATCGGTTCCGGTTGTAATCTAGAGATTATGTTTCCGGCCTAAGATTAATAGATCGGTTCCGATTCTAATCTAGGGATTCTGCTTCCGGCTTAAGATTAATAGATCGGTTCCGATTCAAATCTAGGGATAATGCTTCCGGCCTAAGATTAAAGCACACTACTTGCGGTCCTTAGATTGAGAAAAACCTTTCAGTTCTGTTATTGGGAGAATACTTCGAGTTCTGAGATTAAGAGACACAAATTCTGGTTCTGAGATTAAGAAAAAATGCATCCATTTTGAGATTGTGAGACTACTTCCGGTTATTAGAAAAAAACTACTTATTGCACTCCATAGACTAAACAGAAACAATAGCTTTGGTTCTCATATTAAAAGGCCACACTAGTAGCTTGTTGAACTCACATAGACTAGCTGATGCTCAGGCTGCGAAGTGGCCTGCCCAATGCTGACCTGATAGTTATGCAAAAATGCCGAGCATTGCTGAGCGCAGCTGGCCTCTAACGCGGAGTTGCCCTCAGCCCTATAGAGATCGCGCATTAACGTGCTGGCCCACAGCTGCACAGCCTCGTCGGGCATTTGATCAGCTAGCTGCACAGCCGTGTCCACAACATTTTTAACTTCGTCGTATTGGCCGGCAGCAAAGTGAATCTGGCCCAGTACTATTAGCGAACAGGTGAGCATGCGCTTCAGATTCTCCATGTTGGCCAGTTTTAGGCATTCTCGAATGTACACTCTGCGTTTGAATAGATTTTTTCAATTCATATTCAGAGGTGGAATTTTCGTAGCTCACATTGGTAGCTAATCTCGGCTAGGTTGTACTGAGCAATGCGGGATCAAGTGCCTTGCTCAAAGGGTAAGAATTGTTGGGGCAGCTTGACGATTCTTGGGGTTTCTAGGGGAAGAATATGGGGGTTTCTTAGGGATGAATATGGGGGTGTCTTAGGTACGAATATGGGGGTGTCTTAGGTACGAATATGGGGGTGTCTTAGGGATGAATATGGGGGTCTCTTAGGTACGAATATGGGGGTGTCTTAGGGATGAATATGGGGGTGTCTAAGGGACGAATATGGGGGTGTCTAAGGGACGAATATGGGGGTGTCTTAGAGATGAATATGGGGGTGTCTTAGGTACGAATATGGGGGTTTCTTAGGGATGAATATGGGGGTGTCTAAGGGACGAATATGGGGGTGTCTTAGGGATGAATATGGGGGTGTCTTAGGTACGAATATGGGGGTTTCTTAGGGATGAATATGGGGGTGTCTAAGGGACGAATATGGGGGTGTCTTAGGGATGAATATGGGGGTGTCTTAGGTACGAATATGGGGGTTTCTTAGGGATGAATATGGGGGGTTTCTAAGGGATGAATATGGGGTGTCTTAGGTACGAAAATGGGGGGTTTCTTAGGGATGAACATGGGGGTGTCTAAGGACGAATATGGGGGTGTCTAAGGACGAATATGGGGTGTCTAAGGACGAATATTGGGGTGTCTAAGGGACGAATATGGGGGTGTCTAAGGGACGAATATGGGGGTGTCTTAGGTACGAATATGGGGGTTTCTTAGGGATGAATATGGGGGTGTCTAAGGGACGAATATGGGGGTGTCTTAGGGATGAATATGGGGGTGCCTTAGGTACGAAAATGGGGTGTTTCTTAGGGATGAATATGGGGGGTTTCTTAGGGATGAATATGGGGTGTCTTAGGTACGAAAATGGGGGGTGTCTTAGGTACGAATATGGGGGGCTTCTTAGGGATGAATATGGGGGTGTCTAAGGGACGAATATGGGGGTGTCTAAGGGACGAATATGGGGGTGTCTTAGGGACGAATATGGGGGGTGTCTTAGGGAAGAATATAAGGCGTCTAAGGGACGAATATGGGGGTGTCTTAGGGACGAATATGGGTGTGTCTTAGGGACAAATCTTGGGGTGTCTTAGATACGAATCTTAGGCTGTCTTAGGGACGAATCTTGTGGTGCCTTAGGGACGATTCTTGGGATGTCTTAGGGACGATTTTTGGGATGTCTTAGGGACGATTTTTGGGATGTCTTAAGGGACGATTTTTGGGATGTCTTAGGGACGATTCTTGGGATGTCATGGGGACGATTTTTGGGATGTCTTAAGGGACGATTTTTGGGATGTCTTAAGGGACGATTTTTGGGATGTCTTAGGGACGATTCTTGGGATGTCATGGGGACGATTTTTGGGATGTCTTAAGGGACGATTTTTGGGATGTCTTAGGGACGATTCTTGGGATGTCTTAGGGACGATTTTTGGGGTTTATTAGGGACGAATCTTGAGGTGTCGGTCAAAAGTAAAAGGATCTGGGATTACTGTCGACACCAGAAGGCATTACTGACTTGGCCTGAGCGAAATCGCCAAGCATGAAGGCCAGCAGGCCGCGGACCCAGTGGCCGGCGGCGCGCAGGCCGTGCGGCGGATCCGGATGCCGGAACTCGGCCAGGACGGACTGACAGTCGGTCAGACGATTCTGCCGCAGCATCAACAGAGCCAGGTTCAGCTGCACTAGATGGAGCAGATCCGGTCGTGGCCGCTCCGCCAAGGCCCGACGGAATTGGCTTTCAGCAGCGCCCAGGCAGTTGGTGCACATGCTGTACAGGCCCAGCAGGGCGCGAGTGTGCGCCGCCCGGCCGCGCATTGGACGGGACTCGGACAGTCGGACGCAGGCAGACAGGTCGGACAGGGCGCCGGGACGGTCGCCGGAGACCAGGCGGCACTGGAACAGCTGCTCCTGCGGTAGCGAAAAAATAGTGTTGGGTCAGTTGGGATGGTTTTGGGAATGATCCCTGAAAGGGGAGCTTAGGGTCGAATCTTGGAGTGTCTTAGGGATGATTCTTGGTGTGTCTTAGGGATGATTCTTGGTGTGTCTTAGGGATTATTCTTGGGGTGTCTCAGGGATTATTCTTGGGGTGTCTTAGGGATGATTCTTGGGGTGTCTTAGGGATGATTCTTGGGGTGTCTTAGGGATGATTCTTGGGGTGTCTTAGGGATGATTCTTGGGGTGTCTTAGGGATGATTCTTGGTGTGTCTTAGGGATGATTCTTGGTGTGTCTTAGGGATTATTCTTGGGGTGTCTCAGGGATTATTCTTGGGGTGTCTTAGGGATGATTCTTGGGGTGTCTTAGGGATGATTCTTGGGGTGTTTTAGGGATGATTCTTGGAGTGTCTTAGGGATGATTCTTGGAGTGTCTTAGGGATGATTCTTGGAGTGTCTTAGGGATGATTCTTGGGGTGTTTTAGGGATGATTCTTGGGGTGTCTTAGGGATGATTCTTGGGGTGTCTTAGGGACAGGGATGATTCTTGGGGTGTTTTAGGAACGAATCTAGGGGTGTCTTAGGGACGAATCTTGGGATGTCTGAGGGACTAATTTGGGATGTCTTGGGACGATTCTTGGGGTGTCTTAGGGACGAATCTTGGGATGTCTGAGGGACTAATTTGGGATGTCTTGGGACGATTCTTGGGGTGCCTTAGGGACGAATCTTGAAGTGGCTTAAGAGACAAATCTTAGGTAGCTAGGGAAGATTTCATAATAAGTTAGGGAGCAGTTTACCTGTACGCATAATTGCAGAGTCAAAAACAGTCTGTTATTGCTACCAGCACTGCCTACGCCGTCAGCAACTGCGCGCAGCTTCTCCAGCTGCATCAATGCTTTGTCGGCGTAGCGGCGAACCTGTTTGAGTAGGAAGAGTAGAACTAAAAGTCAATTGGAACAAAATCTCAGACAGACAGACTCACCCTTATTAAAGCCACACCTCAGATAAATTAGACAACAATCAGCTTCATAATGATAGCAATTCACAGAAAAATTAAGAAGCATTAAATTGCCAGACCTTATCATACGTGGCCTCTTGCATGCAGTGCAGCAGAGTGAGCAGATAAGTTAGCACAGACAGCTGCTCCCTAGTCAGCCATTCCAATTGGCCAAGAGCTTCAACTTCTTCGGTCAGTTCCAAACTGGAAGAACCATCGGCCGCAGTTGCGGAAGCGTAACCGGAAGTTGAAGCCGTAGACGAGCCGGAAGCAGTTGCTAGGGACTCCTCCTGCATAGCCGAATAGGACTGCACGGAGCGCTGCAGCTGGCGCAGAGTCGGCCTGGCCTGCTTTGCCTGACCGGCCACTAGGCAGTTTAACACCTGGGATCAGATAATACAAAAATGACACACTGTTTTATCATTCCCTTTGTCTCTGACTTCCCCATTGTTATAAAATCTCCTTAGTTTCCGATTTCCCAATTCCTTTCGAGATCACCTAAGCCTCGGATTTCCCAATTATTGTCGAGATCCCCTAAGTCTCTGATTTCCCAATTCCTGTCGAGATCCCCTAAGCTACTGATTTCCCAATTCCTGTCGAGATCCCCTAAGGCTACTGATTTCCCAATTCATGTCGAGATCCCATAAGGCGCTGATTTCCCAATTCCTTTTCAGATCCCTTCAGCCTCCCATTTCCCAATTCCTGTTGAGATCCCCTAAACCTCCGATTTCCCAATTCCTGTCCAGATCCCCTAAGCTACTGATTTCCCAATTCCTGTCGAGATCCCCTAAGCTACTGATTTCCCAATTCCTGTCCAGATCCCCTAAGCTACTGATTTCCCAATCCCGGTCGAGATCCCCTCAGCCTCTGATTTCCCAATCCCGGTCGAGATCCCCTCAGCCTCTGATTTCCCAATCCCGGTCGAGATCCCCTCAGCCTCCGATTTCCCAATTCCTTTCGAGATCCCTTCAGCCTCTGATTTCCCAATTCCGGTCGAGATCCCATCAGCCTCCGATTTCCCAATTTCTTGGGTGAACCAAACGCATACTCGTGAACAATTTTTGATGATATCTGGAGACAAAAGTACACAATTCCACTTGAGCTAAATGCCTCCTCTACTGAGCATTTAAATTCAGCAAAAAATTAACCAAATACTCAATATTTTGACCGACCTGAATAAGCAGAGAAAAAGTTCTCAGCGCCTCCTGCCGACGACGATGCGGCATCTGGTCGACTAGCTTGGACGCCACAGTGAGGGTGTTGTGCACCTCAGCGAGCTGCCTGTTAGCCAGCAGTGGCACGCACTTAGCTAGGAGGAACAGGCCTCTGGCGTACTCGCTGCCATGCTGGTGAGCGTACTGCGACCCTAGGGCCAGGAGTTCGCAGGCGCGCGACGAATCTGAGGAGCTCAGGCACTGAGCTTGCTTCAATAGGAAGCGGCCGTACCTGCGGCGGAGCATCGATTGGCTGCATCAGATTTGATACTTAGCCTCGACGCATCCCCCCCAAAAAATCTTCCTTGACTCAACTCACCACTCAGGCAGATGCAGGCTCAGTCTGGCAGCCTCTTCAAGCAGTTGCGGCAGGCGAAACGCGCCGCTGAACTGCTCGCTGCCGGCGTACAAATCCGACAGCAAGTCGGCGGCGTGCAAGCAAGCGGAGAGCAAGTCGGGGGCGTCGGCGCCGGACGTTGGAACGGCTGTGCGAAGCTTCCAAGCGGCCTCCAGGTGCTGCGCCGCCTTTTCCTGACAGGAGCGAGTGGCGTGTTGCATTAGCAGGCGGCCAATCTGCAGGTTGGTCCTGAAATTCCACAGCGCAGCGTTGCGTATGAATTAAATCCTCAAAATATAATTTTCGCCGATTCTTAAACATGATTACGGGCGATTATTAAGTAGGATTCGAGGCGATTAGAGACTAGTATTAGGGGCGATTCTGAGCTAGGACTCAGGGCGATTCTCAAATAGGACTCAGGGCGATTCTCAAATAGGACTCAGGGCGATTCTCAAATAGGACTCGGGGCGATTCTCAAATAGGACTCAGGGTGATTCTCAAATAGGACTCGGGGCGATTCTCAAATAGGACTCAGGGCGATTCTCAAATAGGACTCAGGGCGATTCTCAAATAGGACTCGGGGCGATTCTCAAATAGGACTCAGGGCGATTCTCAAATAGGATCAAAGGCGATTCTCAGATTGGATTACAAGCGATTCTCGGCTTGAAGTAAGGGCGATTTTTAAATAGGATTAAGGGCGATTCTCCGCTTGGATTTAGGACGATACTCAAGTAGGATTAGGAGCGATTCTCAATTAGGATAAAGGGCGATTCTCAAATAGGATTGTAAGCGATTCTCAGCTTGGAGTAAGGGCGATTCTTAAGTAGATTAAAGGGCGATTCTCAAGTAGGATTAGGGGCGATTCTTAACTAGGATTATGGGGGATTTTAAACTAGGATTGAATTCGATTCTTAACCAGAATTATGGGCGATTCTCAACCAGAATTATGGGCGATTCTCAACCAGAATTATGGGCGATTCTCAACCAGGATTCGGGATGATTGTATACAAAGTTTTGCGGCGACTCTTAGTAAGCATTATAACGATTATGATAAAAAAATGCCAGTTATAATCGAGATTCCAATCTAGCTTTAACTTAGAGAGACTGGATTCCGATATAAATTATCTTAGGGACGTTTAGCGAAACTAAAAACACTTCTCGGTTCTGATGCTGTAGGCCCAAGGGCAAGGTTAGTTTTATTACTTATATTAGTCAACTCATCAACCCACCAAGCCAACTGCAGATCGGTCAGTCGGCAATGCAGCGACGCTTTCAAACAATGCAAGCAAAATCGATAGTTTCCAATTAATCGAAATCGTTCGGCCATGCCTAACAACGAGGCGTAGCAGACTTCTTGATCGCCAAAGTCCACAGCAGACCCAGCAGCAGAAGTCCCCGAGGCCAAGGCGCCATGATTCAATGAAGAGGCCGACTGGTTGCCGCTTTGACCGACCGGCTCGAGGTCCGAGCTCAGCAGCAGCGGGGCTTTGTGTCGATGATGAGGTGCCGCCGCCGCCGCCGACGACACGCCTGCAGTCGGCGCCTGTCCCACTGGCTCCTCTTCGAGGGCGCGGGATAGAAACGATTCGGAATTCCAATGGCTCATGGGATTGGGGCCGGGGGCTGGCGGACTGGCAGGGGCTGAAATTCTGTTGGTTAGAGTTGCGAAAATGGCCTTAAGGAATTATTCACCTGTTTGGGGCCAAACAGACATTAACACATTAATATATAGTAAATGAGATAGAGCCTCATCATGTAAACTTTTACCTAGTAATTACACATTTTTTAAATCCTAAATGTCTCAATTTCTGATAAAATACTTTAAAATAATATTTGATTAAAACAAATACTTTGACAAATTATAATTTCTCATGGATAATTATGGCCTTGGTCTAAAAAACTGTTCATAAGAATTATTTAATTAAAAGTTTTAAAAAGTTTTGAAAGTTGCTTAAAGCAATAAAATCATGTCTTACAAATGCAGAATAGATACCAATTGAAAAAAGGGTAGCATCAAAAATCTAAATGACTTACTTATAAAATTGTGATCCTTTAGTTAATTTTTAGTTCATTAAGACATTAGTCTATTAAAACCACTCCTTATAATATGCACTACTTCTATGTATGCACTTAAATATGAACATAGTACTGATGTATAGTTTTTCATACTAGGTCTACTAGCTAATTGATTATCTTAATATACTAGTCATTGTCTTATTGCACCATATAGCAATAGGATGTGTCAATTAGTTACCTCTTTATATTCAAATTACTATCAGTGGTCATAAAAGAAAATAGCAATGAATACATGATTTAAAGATTTTCACAAAGATTACTTATGATTTCTGTATAATAACGATAATAATAAAAGCAAAACAAAAGTCAAAAGATTATATTTTTATAAATCATTTTTTTAATTTGAAATCTAAGAGTGATGAAAAATCTTAAGCTAAAAAATAAGCTTCAAGTCCTAACTTTTAAAGCAAAATGCTGCGCTTTTAAGGAGAAGAATGGCATACATAAGTTCTCTTCCGCTCATTAAATTATTTTGACTAAATTTCAACTCGCAAACACGAAACATTATAGGCAATACAGACAATATGGAAGCTATCTTTATTAAAAATGATACATTGTACGTGACATTGTACGTGATGACATTGTACGTAGGAGCTACTATTAGAAGTTAGGTTGGGAGGTTCTCTGTTTTAAATAGTTTAAGACTCGCTTTCTTTGCGGCGAGTCTGTTTCTCGCTAGGACAATTGTTGCATTTAGAATGTAATTTATTCGTTTAAGCATTGAAAATATTTTAAGAGAATTGATTACAGATTTTATTTTCTGGGCTCTGTGGGTATAACGCTAAGACAAATACGAAACCCTTTTACAATTTTAGGTGCACTTACTGAGTCAATTCTCAATAATTTTCTATAACATTAAATTTAAATTTAGCAAACACGAAAAAAGAAATTGAATCCTAAAAGTTGTCAAAAGGTACTTTATTTGTGATACAAATACAAATAAAACAGTAGCCTCATTTATTTACCAGCCTTATTCTCCCTAATTTCTTTAATTTTCTAATTTTGTACCGCAACATTTGTTTATTTGTAAGTAACGATTTGACTATAAGACCATATACTTAACAAGCTATTCGCAATCTATTTCCTAAATGAAATCCAAGATTTTGGTACTTATTATGAGAAGTTGTATTCGAATATTTTGCTTGAGGCTGCCTATGGAATTAAGAGTCATGAAATTATATTGTGGATTAATGTGCATTTCGTTCGATTTTTTTTATTTTAATTAAAAAATCCTAGTTCGAAGAAAAAATGATTAAAAATTTTGATTTTAAAATTATTTCACCATTGTTGCGCAGAATTTAAGTTTTGTAATTAAATAAAACATTACTTATGGGTCATAATTTGACTGAGTAACTAAGTTCATTTAATTGATTAACGTTTAACAAAATGGCTATGGAAGCCGGAAGGCAAATTAAAGAATGACTGAATCGAAAGGATTCAACCTTGAATTTTAGCCATATTTTCTATACATAGAAGCGAAACTGTATTTAACATTATTTTATTTTACTTGTTACTACAGCAACAAGTATGTTTCTTATTAAGAAATTCAACCTTCAGCGCGTACCTTATAATGGAGTCAAAACTAATGAAATTGACTATTAATTAAACAAGCTTTTCTGTGAAGTTAAAAATTTGTAATAAAATATAAAAAATAATGCATTACAGTTTCCCTTTTTAGGAAGTTAGAGGTCATTAGCGAAAATAGCGCTCCAGTGTAATTTTTACTAAAAAATCCTTGACTGTCGCCTAGCTATTTCCCCTCCGAACTTGGAAATTATATTTAAATTTTATCCGAAAATATTTTATTTCAGGAGTACAAGTCAAATGAAAAGGTGCTTGTCATTCAGACAGGAGGTACGGGAAAAATATTCCACTTCGTATACAGGCTATTTTCGTATGCTGTAAATATCAATAACTTATAAGTTAAAGAATCTGTTTTTGGATTTCATTGAGTAAGTGTCAGTAAATTTGTCTTTTGTTCCCTGAGTCAGTTGGTTGCTGTACGTATAGAGGCAAAAACTTGTCAAATATCAATGAAGTATAGGAAATTTATTAGCAGCAATTCTTTTTCATATAGGCACCATAGACAAATGCTATCCCAGAGCAGTTGGAGGCTACGCCTTCGAGTTCGGCGACAGCAGCTATTGCCAGCGGCTACTGCAGCGGCTGTGCCCTGATTGGGAGCTGGAGTTCGAGTTCTGTACGGTGTTTACCAAGGACAGTCAAGAAATCACTGATGAAGACAGGCAAGTCGCTGTATATCCCCATCTATTTGTATCCCTAGCTTAGGCCTTTTAAAACTGTAACTCATGAACTAGAATCATAAATTTGCAATCTACAAGCTACACAAAAACACACAAAAAACCATTGCAGGCTCAAGCTAGCAAAGAGAATCGGGTCAAGCAACTGTCGGCGTGTTTTGATAACGCATGGCACCGATACGCTACTTGACACGGCCAACTATCTGCAGAATTATCTGCAGGCAGGTACAGTATAGTGTAGTGCGTCTCTCATTTGTGCCAGAAATTTTCAAAGCTGTTGAACTTTATGCATGCACCTTAAATGTACACTCGTAGTTTGCTTGCATTCTATGCTACAGAATCTGGCGCCGCGACAGCGCCTGTGGTAGTTATAACTGGCGCCAGACTGCCTGGCGCTTTTAAAGACACTGATGCGGATTTGAATATTGGCTTCGCTTTGGGCTGCCTGGCCACTGGGGGCAGCAACTCGGGGAGCCTCTTTTTGCCTGGCGTTTACGCTTGTATGAACCTGCGACTCTTGCGACCTGGCGAGGCTGTTAGGAACTTGGAAACTGGTTCGTTTGACTCGGCTGACTTCAACCCGGTTGGCACGCCGCGCCATTGATTGATTGATTGATTGATTGACAGATTGATGGACAGGTTGATGGGGAAAAACGTTTCATTAAGTAATAGGCTAACTTTATCTGAGAAACCTTTTTGATTGTTTTGATACGATAGTTTTTTTATTTTATCGGAAAAAATCCTATTGAAAAGCTGATCAACATGAAGGCACATTAATTCTTATTCTACAATACGCTCGTAATAAATGAATGCAATCAATGACGCATCATCAAAAAAGATTAAAAAATTGTGGGTTTGTTAACTAATAATTTATTTTCTGGCCAGTTTGTACAACAAAAACAACAACAACAATATGGTACGCTGTCAGATAGAAATGCTGCGTCACAGGGCGCACCTCAGGGCCTGGGCGCGAACGAAGGCCGCGCCACCGGCAGAATCGGGGGCGCCAGCGTCAGCCAGCAGGCAATCGACGAAACGCCGAGTTCGCGCTTGTTCTCGTAAGCAGCAGCACCTCCTGCACCGGCTCGGGGCAGTACGACTCGGCGCAGATGACGGGGCCTGCCAGCTGGAGTCGCCGACGGCGCAACAGTTCACGTGGACGGTCCAGGCCGGCGCGGCGATAAAGTTCCGCGTTGGAGACCCGCTCGTAACCGATCTTGAAGGCGGTGCGCAGCAGTGCGCCGCGTCAACTTGCTGCTTGAGCGAGTCCGTCAGCGTCCAAGTCTCGGTGTTGTACAGCAGGACGGTCTCGATCACCGCCTGAAACAGAGCCGGCCTCTGGTGGTCTGGCAGGGCCTCGGACTGCAGGAATGATCTTGTCTAACGGAAGGCAGACCTGGCAAGTCCTCGGTGACGCCTCAGGTCTTCGCAGACGTCAGGGACCAGACCGCCAAGGTAGACGAACTGCTGACAGCGCGGAAGTTCCGTCGCCAGGCCGTCAGCGCCTCGGCAGGAAATTGTTGCCTCGATGTTGCTCGGCACACAGAACACGACGGTCTTCTGCGCGTTGACCACCAGGCCGACACTCACTGCAACGGCAACCAGCCTGTCTAGCTGCCGTTGGGCGCCCTCGACGGTCGAGGACAGCAGGGCGAGATCGTCGGCGTAGCCAAGCACGCTGAGCCGCCTCTCCGGTTGACGTCGACCCACGCGTCGCCGCAGCAGAAAGCCTTCGTTGTTGGTAGGCAAAGCAGTCCGTAGCACCGAGTCAAGCACCAGAATGAATAGGAACAGCGCCAGCGTATCGCCCTGGAGCACCCAGGAAGATGTCTCGAAGAAGGTCGTCCGGTGTCGAAACTGAAACAGTCGTCCAGCGGTACATCGCTGCTCTGGCACGTTGTACGCCCGGAGCGCCTTGGGGATCGCGGCCCTGATGACCGAGTCGAAAGCCTTTTTGAAATCAACAAAGATTACAATCAGGATCGACTGGCGTGTCCACGCCTCCTAGATGACTCACCGAAGAGCAAGAATCTGCGTCCTGATGATCAGATCTGTGCCGCGATGGGGCCGAAACCCGTTCCGAAGAAGCCCGGCACCAGCAAGCTTGAGGAGCATCGAGGCATCTGCCTTCAGTCCTGCTCTGCGAAGCTGTTTAACCGGATATGGAAATTGCGGTTGCAGCCCGTGCTGGATCCTTACCTGCGACCTAAGCAGAACGAGTAGCAAAAAAGAACAAATATTCCATTTAAAATCTAGTTACAGTAAAATAAAATTTTCTTTACTGACTTTTTTTCGCAAAAACGCAGAAGGAAAGTATCCTTCGACTTAAAAAAATTCTGTGATTCAATAATACTATTTAATGAAATCCGTACGATTGAGGTGGACAACTTGACAAAACCAAATTTCATGCAAATGCCCGAGTCGAAATGACGGCAAATGCAGCGCCTAATCCAGGACACCTTAAGGACCTACTCAAGGAGTCCTTGAGCCCATTACGTAATGATTTCGAAGCCAAACAAGTAAAATAGTCTATGGTTGCTTCTTCAACTAAGTAATGAATAAAAGTTACATAGAGTCGCTCAGAAGCAATCTCAAATTGAAGACTGACTTTTCTAAAGCATTAAAATCGTGAAAATCACAACCGATGGATGAAACGCCGGTTGATTCCATCGCTGAGCGAAATGCTGATGAAGAAACTCGTCAGGAGGATGCGGCTTCAACCCGAGCCGCCGAATGCTACCGAGACGTCAGCCAGATGCGCCTGTTCCTGCTGGGCTCTCTGACCAGACTGCGCAATCGCGAAGCTGCCATCAAACGCTTCGATTCGAGTTTGCCCGGCGTCGGCGAAATTCACGCCGACTGTCTGCAACTGGTCAGCGAGGAAATCGAATGCGAATCGTTGCGAGCCGCTTACGCAACCATCTCTATCCAGGCGGAGGCGGCCAAAGATGATGAGAAGAACCGGCAGTGGCGTCGGATGCTGGCTGATACGGGCCGGATGTGGTTGGAACGGAGTCGAACGGTTGAACGTCTGGTCTGCCGGCTCGAGGCCGCCTTCCTGCGTCACGTGATCAAATTTGCCGACGGAGTCGCTTGCGGCAACCCGGATATTGATGCTTTGTGAGGCGCTTGGCGGTATTGTGTTAAGTGCATTAAAAATAGTACGATTTATGTATTGACTTTCTTTTTGGCACCCTTAGCGCAAATTTACTGTCTATTACGTAACTTCTTTGCTGATTGCGTAACTTCTAACGTAATCTTACGTAACACTTTTTGTTATGGCCAATATTAATTTAAAAGGGCCCGAAAGCTGAACCTACTTGCGGAAGCATTTGTTGCGCTTGAGGCCCGACTCGACTTTTCGTTAAGTTGCGAGTTCGAACTCTGTCGGAACCGGCTGCAGGAGTTTCTGAACTCCGGTGGCCAGCGCGAGAGTCCTCCAATCAGTGAGTCTTTGCTTTAAGTAACTTTTCTCATGCAAGACAATTTTGATTGTCTCTTGTTTAGAAACTATTCATAGATAATACTTTTCCATTTGTAACAGCTTACGGGCTGGAGGGGCTGCAATTAAAATTCAATTTCCATTAAAAAGCCATAATTGATTTCCGCAACAGATGCTACTAGCCAACTGCAGCAGACAGCATTTGCTGAGCAGGCAAAAACAGCTCCAATGCACTGCTGGCCAGCCGTAGTCAGTCAGCTGGCGAGCATTCAGCAACAGCAGCAGCACCTGCAGCAACATCCGGATCACTGGCAAACATTCCGCTGGTTCCTCTGGTTAGTTGTCATTCTCTTCTTGGCCGCCTTAGCAACCTATTTCTGGCGGGTCGTGGGGAGCGACTCATGCTGGTGGGATTTGGATCTGCTAGCTGCGACCGGTGACAGAGCGCGGCCCTACTAGATCTCTTGATGGCTGAATTGGTTGCTAAGGACTCAGATGGATTGACTTGGTGTTGTACATGTACAATAGTTTAAAAAAGGAGAAAATTGATTAGAACAATCCAATTTAATAAATAAATTAAGTTCCATCGATATGATTTACATTATAGAAATTATAATTTAGTGTATGCATGGTGTTGTTTTCATCGCTAAAACTATATTTAACAATTAATCAGATATTTTCGAGACCAATTTCAATAGGAGTTAGAATTATTTTAGTGTACTTTTATGTGATTTTGGCAACTTGTATGTCAAAAGCCTAATATAACATTGCATTTGCACACCTCTGTACTGTCTAATCTGCACCAAATCAACAAATTTATTCTTAACGACTATTTAAAACTTAACTATAGAGGTTTCTTACTGGAGATTTTGTAGCGTTAAAGATGTTTCTTTGAAATGTACGTCGGTCCGCGAACAGTCTCGACCCGTACAATAATTGGTGGCGAGGCATTGAGATATAGCTAGGTGCGAGATGATCTGAGCACACCTGTACTAGCAGAAAAGAGCATTGGTGTACACTGGATTCTCTTCTCTGTGCTGGGTATATAGCACATTGATAGCAAAACAGCCTGTGCCCATTCATTCTCTGTGTCTCCCTCTCTTTCCCTCGCTCCTGCTTTTCTGCTTTCTGTTAAAAATTGTGCGCGTGCGTGAAAGCTCTGAGTTCTTCAGAGAGAATTCAGTTTAGAAGCCCGTCATGAGAGGCGCCAGAGAACCTCGAGGCAAAGCACGCGAAGGTGCCGAAGCGGGTCGGCACAGCCTGGAACGAGACATGGACCGTAGGATGGCTCAGCTGCGCCTGCGGCTGTTGGAGGAGGTGAGCGTCTGAAGGTTTGATTGTTTCGATTTTTTTGCTGAAAATAAATACTTGTTCACGGCATCAATTTAAACAAAATTATCAAGCTGAATGCACGCACATTATCGAGCGGAATGCACGCACATTATCGAGCGGAATGCACGCACATTATCACGCTGAATGCACGCACATTATCAAGCTGAATGCACGCACATTATCAAGCTGAATGCACGCACATTATCAAGCTGAATGCACGCACATTATCAAGCTGAATGCACGCACATTATCAAGCTGAATGCACGCACATTATCAAGCTGAATGCACGCACATTATCAAGCTGAATGCACGCACATTATCAAGCTGAATGCACGCACATTATCAAGCTGAATGCACGCACATATCGAGCGGAATGCACGCACATTATCAAGCTGAATGCACGCACATTATCAAGCTGAATGCACGCACATTATCAAGCTGAATGCACGCACATTATCAAGCTGAATGCACGCACATTATCGAGCGGAATGCACGCACATTATCAAGCTGAATGCACACACATTATCAAGCTGAATGCACGCACATTATCAAGCTGAATGCACACATTATCGAGCTGAATGCACACACATTATCAAGCTGAATGCACACATTATCGAGCTGAATGCACACACATTATCAAGCTGAATGCACGCACATTATCGAGCGGAATGCACGCACATTATCAAGCTGAATGCACGCACATTATCAAGCTGAATGCACGCACATTATCAAGCTGAATGCACGCACATTATCAAGCTGAATGCACGCACATTATCAAGCTGAATGCACGCACATTATCGAGCGGAATGCACGCACATTATCAAGCTGAATGCACGCACATTATCGAGCGGAATGCACGCACATTATCAAGCTGAATGCACGCACATTATCAAGCGGAATGCACGCACATTATCAAGCTGAATGCACGCACATTATCAAGCTGAATGCACGCACATTATCAAGCTGAATGCACGCACATTATCAAGCTGAATGCACGCACATTATCAAGCTGAATGCACAAATCATCGAGTTCAATGCGATATTTTCAAACTACTGCAATGGCCGCCCTAGAAACTGGAAGCCAAGAGGCAAAGCGCAGCGTCCTCAGTCGCCGCACAATCGGACAATTCGGAACAGCAGCTGGAGGCGGCGCAGTCTCGACGCGCCGAACTGCGCGATCTGTTGGAACAAGAGCGTCAGCTGGCCGATCGACTTCAACGACAGGAGAAGCTGTCCAGGCAGCAGAGGCGGGACAAGGTTGCTAGAAGCCCGAGGCAACATCGTCGCAGCGACGAAGGACGCGGGGGTGATTGAATGCATAAATTTTAGTCAACTCTTTGTCCCGCTAAAGACTTTTAATCAATATTTAACAATGTTGCAGATCGATTTGCCCAGATGATGGAAATGATGATGATGCAGAACTCGCAGATGCACAATCTGATGCTCAACCAGATGATGGCCAAGCAGCAGCAGCAACCTCCGCCGCCGCCGCCGCCGCCGCCCCCACCACCGCCACCGCCTCAGCAACCGATGCTTGTGCCGATGCCCGGATACGAGGCATTCATGCAGCAGTGGCCTTGGGGAATGCCGCGAATGCAAGCTAAAGACGAGGATCGATGGAAAAAGTACGTTTAATAAATTATTAAAATTATTTATCAGGCAGCTATTCAGCTGAATGTTAAAAGGGTGGCGGATTCCAACCTGATCAAATAGGCTAAAAAACCTACTTTAAATTGTGCTTGTAGTTGTAGTTTTGGCGCTCCCTTTGCCAGTAGCTTTGGCGCTCCCCTTTGCCAGTAGTTTTGGCGCTCCCTTTGCCAGTAGCTTTGGCGCTCCCTTTGCCAGTAGCTTTGGCGCTCCCTTTGCCAGTAGCTTTGGCGCTCCCTTTGCCAGTAGCTTTGGCGCTCCCTTTGCCAGTAGCTTTGGCGCTCCCTTTGCCAGTAGTTTTGGCGCTCCCTTTGCCAGTAGCTTTGGCGCTCCCTTTGCCAGTAGCTTTGGCGCTCCCTTTGCCAGTAGCTTTGGCGCTCCCTTTGCCAGTAGCTTTGGCGCTCCCTTTGCCAGCAGCTTTGGCGCTCCCTTTGCCAGTAGCTTTGGCGCTCCCTTTGCCAGTAGCTTTGGCGCTCCCTTTGCCAGTAGCTTTGGCGCTCCCTTTGCCAGCAGCTTTGGCGCTCCCCTTTGCCAGTAGCTTTGGCGCTCCCCTTTGCCAGTAGCTTTGGCGCTCCCTTTGCCAGTAGCTTTGGCGCTCCCTTTGCCAGTAGCTTTGGCGCTCCCTTTGCCAGTAGCTTTGGCGCTCCCTTTGCCAGTAGCTTTGGCGCTCCCTTTGCCAGTAGCTTTGGCGCTCCCTTTGCCAGTAGCTTTGGCGCTCCCCTTTGCCAGTAGCTTTGGCGCTCCCTTTGCCAGTAGCTTTGGCGCTCCCTTTGCCAGTAGCTTTGGCGCTCCCTTTGTCAGTAGCTTTGGCGCTCCCTTTGCCAGTAGCTTTGGCGCTCCCTTTGCCAGTAGCTTTGGCGCTCCCTTTGCCAGTAGCTTTGGCGCTCCCTTTGCCAGTAGCTTTGGCGCTCCCTTTGCCAGTAGCTTTGGCGCTCCCTTTGCCAGTAGCTTTGGCGCTCCCTTTGCCAGTAGCTTTGGCGCTCCCTTTGCCAGTAGCTTTGGCGCTCCCTTTGCCAGTAGCTTTGGCGCTCCCTTTGCCAGTAGCTTTGGCGCTCCATTTGCCAGTAGCTTTGGCACTCCGTTTGCAAGTTACTTTGACATCCCTAAACTGCTATATTGAGCTAAAAAAATGCGTGATTTTCAACTAGGCCTGCCGATCCGGATCCAAAACCCGCGACCCCACCAGAGGAATCCCCAAGGCCGGCAAAGCGTAAGCAGATAATTTATTTTTTATTATTTAGTTTTACTAGGAGATGGATTTTCTAATAACCTAACTAAAAATAAATCCGATTTGGCTTCGTTTCAGCAGAGTCCGAAGACGAAGAGGAGCAGGTTCCTTTTCCATTTCCAGGAAACAGTGAGTTTTAAATTCGCGCCACACGCTTTATTCGTATCTGTTTTAAGGCGATAATTTTCGTCATCTTGTAACTTGCAGAAAGTCAGCAGAAGCTCAGACGATTGGCGTATACTGCCTTCTTCTTGGCATCGCTAAGTCGCCTGACCAATGAGGTTTGTGTACATATGCGAGCATGCACGGAGTATGTACGAGTATTTGCAGCCAATCAGATTAGTCAGAAAGTAGCCAAGCGAAAAAATGGCAATTATTAATCAAAAAGCTCTTTCTATCACAATTTGAATTTAAATTTACACCCTGACAGAACAAATTCCGACCACGTTTGGACTTCCTTTTCGACGTCCGCCTGAAAGAGATGCTTGAAACGCTGCACCGAATCTACAAGACACCGGACGGCCCGTTGTATAGCATCACCTTTGCCACGGTGATGGGCAGCGAGGCCATGGAGCTGACAGAGCTGATGAATGTGCCAAAGACGTTAAGCAAAGACGAGGAACGCGTGGTTGCCCAGGAGTTGGCCTACTGCATTGAGAATACCGTATTTCAAGTTACCGATATCATGGTGAGAATCCCAACATGCTACTGTCAGTAAAAATGACAGAGATTTTAGTCGATTTTATCGCAATCAAAATAAAAAATACGCTGCTTAATTAGCCAACCAAAGGCATACTCGGCACGCATAGAAAGTCTGGCACTTTTGAACTGATTCGATCCGGCAATCTGTTTCCAAAGGGATATTTCTACGACATGGAGAAAGTGAGTTGGTCTTGCATTATGTCATCTTGGTTTCATCATTAATATCGTCGTTAATATATTGAAATCAATGAGCATAACCGCAAATTATTTTAACTTAGAACTCGATGGAATTTGATGCCGACGGCAGAACAGCCCGAGTGACCGACTGCTACGCTCGCATGCTGCTTATTGGCCTGTTTCTGATGCGCGCCCTGGTTGAAACGGTGCGTTCAGTAAATGCGCAATTCGATGAACTAACATGGACAATACGGGGAAGATTAGTCTAAATTTCTTTTCACTATTCGATGTGGCCGTCTAAAACAAATGAAACTAATCAGGGAAAATTATACAATGCAATGAAAGGAGCCTTAAAGACACTGTAATAATGAGAAATAAAGGTCATAAAGTTAAAATCCGAGGTCGCGGAGTTAAAGTGCAGGGTCAGGGAGCTAAAGTGCAGGGTCAGGGAGCTAAAGTGCAGGGTCAGGGAGCTAAAGTGCAGGGTCAGGGAGCTAAAGTGCAGGGTCAGGGAGCTAAAGTGCAGGGTCAGGGAGCTAAAGTGCAGGGTCAGGGAGCTAAAGTGCAGGGTCAGGGAGCTAAAGTGCAGGGTCAGGGAGCTAAAGTGCTAGGTCAGGGAGCTAAAGTGCAAGGTCAGGGAGCTAAAGTGCAAGGTCAGGGAGCTAAAGTGCCTTGTAAGGGGTGCAAAAAGGGCGCAGCGATCCTGCAAAATAAACAAATTTCATTTATGTAATCAAGAGAGCCCAAAATAATTTAACGTTCAATAAAAAAATTTCAGCTATACCTGAAGACAGAACACTACGGCATGGTTTTGGAAACCACGCAAAAAGCGGAGCGCAACATTCGCCTAGTGGCCACTGTTCTCACCTATATTTATCGGAAAGTTGTTGGCCAGCTAACGGTTATGGACCAGGGTACTAAAAAGGCCCGGGTATCGATTCCGGTATGTCAGGGAGGCAAATGGAATCTCGCCTGCTAAGTAGCATGTACATATAGGCGAGAAGGGGAGTGAGGTGTATGTAGAACTGTACGCTAGGAGGGAGTGAGCTGGGAGTAGAACTGCAGATCAGATAAGCGGGGTGGGTGTGGTAAATGTACTATGGGCCAGGGGGAGTGAGGTGGGTGCAGAATTTTAGACTAGAAGTGGAGCGAAGTGAATGCTCATGGAGATCGAGAAAACAAAAAGGCAGTAAGGGTGAAGCGCAAGATACTGTTCTGCAAAATCTGCAAAATGAAACGAACTCTCTAAAACTGCTTTAACTTAAAACAAGGACGTGCCAGCTGAGCTAAGCAACGTCATGCACACAGACCAGGAGATTAGGCCGGTGCTTCGGGTAGCAAAGAAGAGTCTCGACTATGCCATCAACTTGCTCATGCACTGGTCCGAGGAATACGTCAAACGGCTAAGAGACGCAGGTTTTACATGAAGTTGGGAGTTGGAACGAACCAATATATCTTTACTGTTTTGACCTTCACTCGAACCCAATATTTGCACGCACTTATATCTTTTCTTATAAATTTATAAGAAAATTATTTCTTTACTACTTACATATACTTTCATGCTAAGTAGCAAGTAGCGTTGCTGTTTTAATAACTGCAAGCAAATAAAAATCTTTTTTTCTGGCCATAATTAAGAATAGATGAATGCAAGTTAACAGACTTAATCGTGTACTTTGCATTCCATAAATTCGTTATAATAAAGTAACATTGAATGCGTATAAAATATATTAAAGCTAATAGAAACGGGACACCTTGTACACTAACAAAGCGACACAGCCAACACCGAGCAAATATGTGGCAATTGACAACAAAAATTAAGCAAAAGTATTTGACATAGCTTTTAGCAATCAGTAAAGCAATGTTAATTCATCTTATAAATTGCAGTTGGGCTATGAAATCTTAAGTTTAACTCATGGCACGAGCCTCAACAAAGAATTGGTAGAGGAAGACAAAGTCGATAATAAAAAATTAACTTACTTCGATCTACTTTTTTGATCAAAAATTTCTGCATGGTACGAGTACGTAAAGACAGGATCTCACAATTTTTCAATTCTTATAGACAGTCTACCAGTGAATCTTACGGATTGTTTAGGGCAATTCTCATACTTGATTCAGGGCGATTCTCATAAATTGTTTAGGGTGATTCTCATAGTTGATTCAGGGCGATTCTCATGGATGGTTTAAGAGGCGATTCTCATAGTTGATTCAGGGCGATTCTCGTAGATGGTTTAGGGCGATTCTCATAGTTGATTCAGGGCGATTCTTGTAGATGGTTTAGGGCGATTCTCATAGTTGATTTAGGGCGATTCTCATAGTTGTTCAGGGCGATTCTCATAGATGGTTTAGGAGGCGATTCTCATAGTTGATTCAGGGCGATTCTAATGGATGGTTTAGGAGGCGATTCTCATAGTTGATTCAGGGCGATTCTAATGGATGCTTTAGGAGGCGATTCTCATAGATGTTTAGGGCGATTCTCATAGTTGGTTTAGGGCGATTCTCATAGTTGGTTTAGGGCGATTCTCATAGTTGGTTCAGGGCGATTCTCATAGATGGTTTAGGAGGCGATTCTCATAGTTGATTCAGGGCGATTCTAATGGATGGTTTAGGAGGCGATTCTCATAGTTGATTCAGGGCGATTCTAATGGATGGTTTAGGAGGCGATTCTCATAGTTGATTCAGGGCGATTCTAATGGATGCTTTAGGAGGCGATTCTCATAGTTGATTCAGGGCGATTCTAATGGATGCTTTAGGAGGCAATTCTCATAGTTGATTCAGGGCGATTCTCATAGTTGATTCAGGGCGATTCTCATAGATGGTTTAGGAGGCGATTCTCATAGTTGATTCAGGGCGATTCTAATGGATGGTTTAGGAGGCGATTCTCATAGTTGATTCAGGGCGATTCTAATGGATGCTTTAGGAGGCGATTCTCATAGTTGATTCAGGGCGATTCTAATGGATGCTTTAGGAGGCGATTCTCATAGATGTTTAGGGCGATTCTCATAGTTGGTTTAAGAGGCGATTCTCATGGATGTTTAGGGCGATTCTCATAGTTGGTTTTGGAGGCGATTCTCATAGATGTTTAGGGCGATTCTCATAGTTGGTTTAGGGCGATTCTCATAGCTGGTTTAGGGCGATTCTCACAGTTGGTTTGAGGCGATTCTCACAGTTGGTTTAGGGCGATTCTCATAGTTGGTTTAAGAGGCGATTCTCATAGATGTTTAGGGCGATTCTCACAGTTGGTTTAGGGCGATTCTCATAGTTGGTTTAGGGCGATTCTCACAGTTGGTTTAGGGCGATTCTCATATACGGTTTCAGGCCTATTAATCTAACATTGTGATGGCTGCCTGAAGGTCGAGTGTCCCGAACGCATCAAGCACGAGCTAATGACTATTCTCGCGAGCATTTAATTCGCGATAATTCGTCATGTATGAAGACTGCTAATCAGGTGAGCAAAAGGCATGTAGCTAAACAAAACTTTGCTATAGCAATTTGCATGATCATTAACTCAGAGAGAGCCAACTGAAACAAGTAAATATGGAAAACAAATTGGTTAGAAATACAATAAAACTGAAGCATTAAAAAATCAATAAATAAATTCAAAATCATATGAAATCATAATTATAAGCTAAAAGCAATGACTGCAATCAACAGGAAGACAACAAATAAACCAACGGAAAGAAGTTAAACAAAAAGCAAATAGTACAACGTTAAATAGAAACAGACACCATTGATCTATAGAATTCATTCAAACTTAGGAGACAGATTTCAGAGAGAAAAAAGTTTTTTTTTCTATTTCAACGTGTGACCGGATTTGCATCAACCAAAGCATGGAATGAAATTACTAATTTCACTTTTCATAGAAAGTAAATAATTTCAAAAGCAGAAAATGCTTGAATAAATAATACACGTTGTCTAATGGCTGACGGCTATTTATTTTCTATTGATCTGACTGAGCACAGCGTCCAGTGCCTCCTGATTGCCCGAGAAATAGGCCGACACGGCAGATTGGAATAGCTGAAGCTGCTTCTGCATCACCCGGATCTGAATTTGTGGTTAAAGGGAAGTTAAAAACTTGTTTGCAGTGGCCAAATGCCTCGTCATCTAAATAGATAGCAAGTAGAAAAAAATAAACACACAGAGAGGGGATTCCCACCTTGTTCTCGTTAAGAAACTGCAATTTAATGCGAACATCGTCGCGCAATTGTTCAAATTTCTGGCGCCTGGCCTCGTATTGGCGCTTCAGCTCTTCGGCCTTTGCCACCTCGGCGCCTGTCCTGCCCTGGCCGGGCCGCACCGACAGCGAGTCCAGGTCGCCTCGGTGGGCGTCGAATTCGATTCTGCGGACGGGATGATGGGGTCGGGTTGAAGGACACCGAGTGTCACTTCGGATCTTGTCACGATTGGCACATCCTGGTCCTACAGACAGTCATGCAATGGCACATCCTGGTCCTACAGACAGTCATCGATTGGCACATCCTGGTCCTACAGACAGTCATGCAATGGCACATCCTGGTCCTACAGACAGTCATCGATTGGCACATCCTGGTCCTACAGACAGTCATGCAATGGCACATCCTGGTCCTACAGACAGTCATCGATTGGCACATCCTGGTCCTACAGATAGTCATGCAATGGCACATCCTGGTCCTACAGACAGTCATCGATTGGCACATCCTGGTCCTACAGACAGTCATGCAATGGCACATCCTGGTCCTACAGACAGTCATGCATTGGCACATCCTGGTCCTACAGATAGTCATGCAATGGCACATCCTGGTCCTACAGATAGTCATGCAATGGCACATCCTGGTCCTACAGACAGTCATCGATTGGCACATCCTGGTCCTACAGATAGTCATGCAATGGCACATCCTGGTCCTACAGACAGTCATCGATTGGCACATCCTGGTCCTACAGATAGTCATGCATTGGCACATCCTGGTCCTACAGACAGTCATGCATTGGCACATCCTGGTCCTACAGATAGTCATCGATTGGCACATCCTGGTCCTACATAAATACAAAAATCGCTGTGCCAATTTTCTACAGAGACCAGCTAGCAAAACAAGACACAGCAGGCACCTTGCAAACTCGTAGCTGCTAACGGTCCGCATGGTATCCTCGAAGCTCTTATTCACCAAAGTGGACAGAGCGGTGCAAAACGCTTGCAGCGCCACCAGCAGCTTCTCGCCGCTGCGCTGCAAGGCTCGCTGACTGTCGCCGCTGCGCTGAAAGTCGAGCGACAGCGCCTGCGCCTCCTGCCTGGCCAGGTCTAGAAAGGCGTCAGCCATCACCCGCTGGGTGTCGCACACACCCTGCAGTGGCGATGTAGCATTGCGCGTTAATAAAGCTAGTGAGCAATATTTTTAGTCATTAAGACGAGGCGGATGGATTAAAGGATGGTATTTTCTACGATGTGTCTTTCCTACAATGTGTCTTTTCTACGATGTGTCTTTCCTACAATGTGTCTTTTCTACGATGTGTCTTTTCTACAACATGTCTTTTCTACAATATGTCTTTTCTACAATGTGTCTTTTCTACAATGTGTCTTTTCTACAATGTGTCTTTTCTACAATGTGTCTTTTATACAATGTGTCTTTTATACAATGTGTGCTTAGCTTTTTGACGATGTGGAATTTCAGCTTTGTGAACTAAAATGTCTTTTACCGATGTCATCACCATGTGTCTTTTCTGCCCCCACAAAAAAACAACAAAAACCAAACCGAATCAGTCTGACACCTGAAAGTGTTTAGTGAGCGCAGTCGCCAAATTCAACAAGGCGGCGTAGCGCCGACGCGATTCGCGAAGCGCGGCGATGGCCGACTCAGTTTCGAGATCGGCTGTCCGGCAGGCCCGGCCGAGCCGCTCGGACACCAGCTGCACGGTGCACTTGTAGGCGTTGTAGCCCCACTGGCGCATAGATTGAAGCGGCCAGGAGCCGCCGCCGCCGCCGCCGCCGCCAATCGCAGCCCCGCCAGATTGTTGATAATCTTCAGTTGGAGCCAGAATTCTGCCGCTGGTGCCTGCGCTCGTTGAAGGTGGATTACGGAGGCTTATAAATGGCTGTGGCAAGGATCATAGAAGTATTGATAGCAGGGAAGGGCTAGGCAGTAGCAGGACTTACCAAACTGCCGACTAGCTGGCGGCAAGCCCATGGTCTGAATGTGGCGCCGATTATCTGGACTCTGCTGGCTACTGCCGCTGTCATCCAAACTGACAGCTTTGCTTTCTAGAGCTCGCATTGCCTCCTCAGCTGCTGGAACTGGCGATTGCTGATCGCTACCATTTACAACTAATTCTACTGATGGTCCCGGCTCATTGGTCATGCTTGTTTTGGCAGGAAATACTTATGTATTAAAGAAAAATGATTTTAACTGAAATTTTCGGCTGAAAAATAAGAATCACATTTACTTTACTATTAGCATTTCATTTCACAGTAAACTGCAAAAATATTGTAACATTTTTTATCTAGGCTAATTGTTTTTTGTCCTAAATAGCATAAGTTTTATTACTGAAGGGCTGATTTTTAAATCCTGGAATATTTGCTTTGCAAAAATACAAAGCAAATACTAGATTATACTAGCAATACTAGCAATAGAGCTTGTGAAATTGAATAGACTTTTGGTAACCTTTTAATTTTGTATAAGGTCTGTTTTCTAGGCTATAAAATAATAAGTTTTCTATTTGCACAGAAAGATTATTCTAGTAATCCTAAAAATAGTAACTGCACAACTAGTACATTATAACCTCCAAAAAATTTACTACAAAAATTTTATCATTTTTTTGCAAAATTTACAATTAACACTTATGATTGCAATTAGATTCTAGATACCTTTGACATTTCTTAAACAATAATCACAATGGCTAGTATTTTGCAAAGGCAGACTAGCTAAATTTACTAAATACATTAGGGGTAAATTTGGTAATTTTAACGATAAACAAGTTTATCTGTCAAGTATATTTCTATAATTATAATATAACAAATATAACTTTTCTTAACCTCAAAGTACAATGGAAAAAGATTTGCTATAAAAATTCTTATAATAATCGTGCTAATGAGAGAATTTGCCACAAGAAAAATTTAGGATACTAGACCAAAATGTTTATTGGAAAAAATTTTCTCACTTTTCCTAATAGTTACAGCATTTTCAAATGGTAGTTTAATGGTTGCAAATATCAATAACTTAAAGAAGCATTGGCATACAGAGTCATACCTCGAATAACAGGCTGTTTCTATCTAAAGGCAAAGTTTGTTTATTTTTTTCTGAATAAATTATTAGACAAGAGAAGATTTCACACTCGATTATCGCGGAACTTTAAACAAGTTTTCTTTGAAAATAATAATTTTAAAGTTCTCAGCGTTTATAATAAAGATTAAAAAAACATGTACTTCTTTATGTAGTGCTTATGACGCAAAATTTAATGTAAGGCCTGATTAGCAGATAAAAAAATAAAAAGCCACAAAAATTTGCCTGCAAGCAGGCAATAGTAAATTATTTATGCAACCCAAAATTTTGACATGGTGGAATTTTATCTTAAAATTTACCCACACGTGCTCATTCTTACTTGTACTGTAGCTTCAAGGGATAGGATTTTATTTGATATCAGCATATATATTGCTAAAAACTTAGTAGGACAAATCTTATTTTATTCCATTTTCTTAGCAGAGGAAATCGAACTACGTCTATCAATCTATCATAGATTTGCAAAAGATACAAACCTCTATGTGTTAATTGTTAGTTAAATTCAAATCACACGAATGTACTTTTGCTTCTCTGACCATTGAACTAATTAACACGGGAAATGTACTTGAAATTAAATCTTTTGATCATTTGATGGCAGTGGGAATGAGCCCTAAAGTATACAGGAGATCAAAATTAGAGGTCAGTAATAGTTAAATAGTAAAAAATAGTCTTTTTCGGTATCTTTTGTATATTCAAACAATATACGAAGGAATAAAACATTTTGGTACAAAGTGTAGCATATAGAAATGATCTATAGTCTAATGTCCATACTTTTGCCTTGGTAAATAATGCATAATACAAATAGAAAAAACCTATTTATAATTTAACACTAGTTTCGTCATGATCATTGGGTTTTATTCTAATTCTATTTAACACTTCATAAAAATCTACCAATGCCACTTTTTGTTCACTGGTTTTATCTTTTCTCATCTTTAAAATCTAAATGAACTATTTTGTTCAAAGACATATTTTATAATAACTTGTAACCTATTTATCTTTAGTAGAAGCATTGACTTCATCCATGCTCATCTCATGGATGCATTTTTAATACAATTAAATGGGTGCACCTTATGCTCATGCTTATGGTACTTTATTTATAAAAAGTTTTCTTTCATATCTAAATTTTTTGTAGCTTGTTTTTTCAATATTTACATATTAGACTATAATAGCATACAATTATTTGGTTTTAAAGGAAAAATATTTTGCTAATGTTTTTGAACTACTTCTTTATAACCAAATATACTAACTTAAAAATTCACAAAATATAATTACTATTAAAATTTTGTGCATTGTTGCTAGCTTTGTAAAAAATAGCTTACTTTTACTTCATATATGTTTATTAGTCCTGATCCAGCAGCTTTATGCACTATTGGCAGGCTGATTTGCACTCCCTAGCCAACTAGTTTTGGCGCCTCTTACTCAGCGACCTTCAAGGCAAACACCCGCCCGCCCCTAATCATAAATCTTGGCTAAATATTGTCCAGTGATTGGACCTACTTGACTAGGTGATAACGTCGTGGGCACAACTTAATGCTGAGTCACTGTGTGTTTGAGATCTGTTAAGTGTAAAATCTGTGGTCTAACGTTATTATAAAGTATAAAACATGTGTACATTATTGAACATCATTACAGCCTGAGGGAAACTTTTTGACCCGGACGTTTGGCGACGTCTATCGCCTGGCTCAGAGCGAGCGCCGCCGCCGTAACAAACAGAAACAGCAGCTCCAGCAGCCGGGCGTTGGCGACGATGAGGAAAAGTCCGAACCCGCATCGGCGCCGCCGGACAATCTGTTTGACGCCGCCAAACGTGGCTGCGTGGACTTCATCGAAGCCCTGATTGAGCGCGAGGGCCCGTCGGCTCTGACAGAACGGGACAGCGGCGGCTGCACCGCGGCGCACTGGGCGAGCCTGTCCGGCCAGGTTGCAGTTCTTCGCTTCCTGGCTGAACGGGGCGGCGTCGCCTGCTGCGATCTGCCGGCCACTGGCGGCGAGGAGCTCGGCCAGCGGCCGCTGCACTGGGCCTGCGTCAATGGTCACGTGACCGTCATCGACTACCTACTGAGCCTTGGCGTCGATCCCAACGCGCCGGACGCGTCGGGCGCCACCCCGCTGATAACGGCCTGCCAGCACGCGCGAACCATCGCCGCCGCCTTCCTGCTGTCGCGCAGTCCGGACATTCGGCCAGACGATGCCGACGCTGACGGCGACACGGCGCTGCACTGGGCGGCGTCCCGGGCCAGGCCCGACTTGGTCCGCCTGCTGGTCCGAGCCGGCTGTGACCCGCGGCGTCGGGACCGCCACGGCCAGACGCCGCTGCACCTGGCCGCCGCCGCCGGTCAGGCCGACGTTGCCCGCGACCTCTGCGAGAAGGACGGCGCCGATCCGCTCGAGGTGAACAGTCTTTGTGCAACAGTCTTGATACGTCATCTAGCGCTTTGGTCGCCTGAATTTTGCGCTTTGATCTTTCATTTGTCTTCATTGTGTCATTTGACTCTTGATTTCTCATTTGTCTTCTGTAAAGTCCAAGTCTCCATGTGTCATTTGTCTCTGATCTGTCATTTGTCTCCTTGATGTGTCATTTGTCTCCTTGATCTGTCATTTGTCTCCTTGATCTGTCATTTGTCTCCTCGATCTGTCATTTGTCTCCTTGATCTGTCATTTGTCACCTTGAGCTGTCATTTGTCACCTTGAGCTGTCATTTGTCTCCTTGATTCGTCATTGTCTCACTGATATCCCTCGTGTCTCCCTGATCTAGGAAGTTTCTTATCTTTACTTTAAAAATAGCTTTAAAAAAACTCCGAACGCAGCGTGACGACTCCGGCCGAACGTCGTTCCAATTGGCGGCGGCCGGCCGACACGACGAGGTTGAGCGCAGACTGCGCGGCTACCTGCGCAGCAAGCAGTACCTGGACAACAGCAGGAAAGGCGCCGCTGCCAAGGGCATGTCCGCATCAAAATCCATCCTAACCAGATTGACAGCTATTAGCAACGGCGGACCGGCCGTGTTCGTTGTTTGCTGCCTGGTCTGCTTCGCCTATCCGGTCTACTGGTTCCGCGTCCGTCCCCTGACTGTCAGCCTGCACCCGGACACGCACGTCGCCTTCCTTCTAGGCAACTGCGTCATGTGGCTGGCCTTCTGTCTGGCCTGGCTGACCAATCCGGGCTACCTGTCCAAAGAGACGCCCGAGTACGACAGGTTCATGCGACTGGTGGGATCCAGAGCCGCTGATATGGGCCTGTCCGGCCTGGATAATCCCCTGGACAGGCTGTGCCACACCTGCAGAACTGTGCGACCGTTGCGTTCTAAGCACTGTCGGGTGTGCGATCACTGCGTGCGCGACATGGACCATCACTGTCCCTATGTGCGCAATTGCGTCGGGTCCGGTAACAGGTGCGCTTTTTTTGGTGAATTGCTCGGCTGATTATTCACTTCCCTAGATTTGCCTGTCAAGATTTCGCATCATTAAGATCCCTAGCTGTTGAACGGGTCTATCAGAACACAGAAATTTCACAACGCCGAAAAGCTATAAAAAGCTAAGTTCTGACTATCCTTTTCGGTGTTGTGAAGTTTCGGCGTTGTGAAGTTTCGGTGTTGTGAAGTTTCGGTGTTGTGAAGTTTCAGTGTTGTGAACCCCCCCCCCTGGTTGAAGATACCCTGTCCAGATCCTCCCCCAATATTCCCACTCCAGCTGCCATCAAGAACTTTTCCTTATTAAGGTCGGCCTAATTACAGGAAGTTTTAAATTCTCAGCATATACGAGTATGCAAGACTTGTTCTCAATATATAACTTTACGTTACATTTCTTCTTAGAGAATAATTTTATTTACATGTTGATAAATGCAAATTTACTCTAAATGTCCAGGCACTATTTCGCCATATTGGTCACTTCAATCACGTTTAACGGTTTGGTATCGTTCTTCTTTGCCTATAAATGCCTCAAATTGGTCGGCTTTGATCTAATCATCGCTTTTGGTACTGCGCTACTCATTTTGGGATCTTTTATTGCCGGATTTATGACTACTTGCGTGGTGAGTAGAAAAATTTACTGTATAATCACTAAACTACCTTTCCAAAATGTAAATAATGTAGCATTTTTATTGTTGAATATTTAAATGACGTCATAGACAATGTACGCACACTGATTTCTAAAAATAGAAATGACTTAATTGGCCAATAAAAACTAAATATAAATAGGTGACGTCATGTTTATGCGCCTCGTCTGTACGCAGCCTATATTCTAAAAATAGAAATAATCTTCCCAAGATTTTCCGAACGTTTTTACTGCTAATAAAGTAATGACATTGGCTTAATTTAACATACCATTTAGTGGTTCCACGCCGCCATCAATTTGACTGGCAACGAGAGTCTGAACTTTGAGCGCTACGCCTACCTGCAAGACGGTCGCGGCAACATTCGGAATCCCTTTAGTCGGGGCGTGTTAAGCAACTTGTTGGAATTTTTTCATCTGAGATCGGCCAGGCGTATACCTGAACTCACTGATGCTGCTTTCCCTTTGAGCGTTTGATAGTAGTACATTTTCTAGTAGTCGTAGTACGCAATGGTTTAAATAGGTTTCATTCCGAAAGGGCCCTTTTGGCCTATTGTACTTTTAGTAATATTGACAAATCTTCCAATTGTTTTTACTGCGAGCCTCATAAATTTGCACCCGTGGCCACATAATTGCCCATTTTTTACTGTACCTTTTTAGCTGACTTCCAATTTTATTATTTCAACCTACCAGTACCAACCTGACAGCTGGCATGACTGACAGCTTGTCTTGTTTTAACAGAATCTTTTTATCTTAATGTTTTACTTTTACCCGTATTCTTATAATTTATTCTAATTAGTTTTTTTAACTCCTATTAAATTAAAATAAATCGACAGCAAGCGAAAGCCTGTCTCCAGTTGCACACGAATTTCCTCCATGAAATGGAATTGTAAAGCCAAAGAGATGTTATTTCAGGCGTACAATTATATATATATTAAGCTAACAGTTTGCTAATCACGCTACTTTTAGTAAGCGTGATGAACATCCGCAACAAAAACGGTAAGCAAGTTTTGCCCACAGCAGAAAAAGTCGAGGGCAAAAAAACAGTTTGATTGAAACTCCACCAATGAAACGTCTTGGGAGAGGGGTAGGTCAGGGACATTTAGGTTTACATACATAATGGGCTATTGAAACAAGATCTCTTATAAGTTACATGAACATTGTCGTTCTAATGCCAACCAAATCAATAATTTACTTTCAAACCTATAAGAAAAAAATTATGTTAATAATAATTCATTTTATTCTAAAAAACTAATTCAAATTAACCAGCGAATAACAACGCAATTCAATGGGTGAAGAATAAATCAACTTTGGACAGAAGCAAACAAACAGACTACAATGTAGACGACAATAAAGAAACAAGTGTGTAAGCGCTTTTTTTATGAATTAGCAACAGTCAGCAGAAACGGGGCACAAAACAAAGCCTGCAAAAAATAACAACAGGAAATGATTTTCTTATTTATTAAAACATGGTATCTCAATTTTTTCAGAGACGAGAACGCGGTTAGAAACGGACAGGCTATCAGTATTCAGTGTTAATTAATTAGCCTATAGACTACCTTAAGACTAGCTGAGGAGAATCATGAATTTATAATGAGGGTCATAGTAATAATTATTTTTAATAATTTCACCTCCCGCTGGCTAATCTGGAGCCCTCGTTGGCACTGGCAGGATAGCTATAATAATCAAATTAATTCCTCAATTTTCCTACCCAAAATGTTGATTAAAGTTAGTTTAGCAAAGACCAGTTACTCTCACACGAATCAAATCAGTCAGTCAGAATTGGCTCATGAGTTTATTCGCTAGCATCCGAGCTGGCCTGCTTAGTAGGCGATTTGCGCTGACGCGGCGGACTCTGCATAGCCTTAGCCCGTCGATTTTTAATATCCAAATGCTGCTGAGGAATCCATTCCAGATTGTAGTTGCCGCCTGGCGACAGGCCGCCATTGTTATTATTCGGCGACGAGGCGTCCATGGCTTCAGCGGCGGCGGCGGCGGCGCTAGCGGCTTTGGAGGATTTGACGGCGTTGCGAGACTTGGCGGCCAGCTTCTTGGCCGGCGTGTAGGTCTTCAATAGGTACCAGATGCCGGCGCAAGCCAGCACGGCTAGAGCGATCAGGAAGATGTACATGAAGAAGGTCTCACCGTCGAAGCCTTCGTCGGGTTCGTATAGGGACACGGTCTGGTTAATAGCCGAGTGCAGGTAGCTCTTGCCCTCGGCGTCGCGATAGCCAAGCTGAACGGTCAAGCCGAAGGATCTGGCGGCCAGCTGAGGATCGGTGTTGAACTGATAGAGGAAGCTGGCCTCACGGCCCGGCTCAACATCCAGGCCGTGGTAGCGCACAGTGGAGAAGTTCTGTATGACGTAGCTCATGTCCATGGGATAGCGGAACGCGGCCGTGGCCAAATCCACGTGAAAAGTAGCGTCTCCCTTGTTGCGCATGTGCATAGCAATGCGAATGGTTTTGCCAGTTGGCAGGTCGAGCGATCGGCCAACTTGGCCAGCCCCGGCCGGATAGAGGAACAGGTGGGACAGCTGCACCTTGTCCGAGGGGCCCAGCTGGAGCTTGCCCATCTCGTCCTGATGCAGCGGGTGGATAAAGCATGGGGTAACTCTTGGTATCTGGAGGCACCGTGCATATTAATTTGGCATTTCGAACTCTTTTAAGAAGCATCATAGAATCACGCCATTTAAATTACAGACATAGCAATCTCGCTATGGATTTTAAAAAACCCACCAAAACTTATCTGCCGAAAAAAACACTTCATTCACGTTTGTTTTTCTTTTCAATCAAAAAATCCATAACCAAAAATGCTTTTAAGTAGCACAAAAACTAAAAAAAACACTTCATTTTGCTTAGTCCTGCCGTCATCTAACCTTAAGCAGATCGTGCAAGCGTCTTCTAAGTTCTTCCTCGGACAGATTGTCAAGATCGTCGTCATTATTTTTTGCCTAATCCGCAAATGATGGCAATAAAAATCTTGCATTTCTACTTAAATAAGTAGACGATTGAGACGAGAGGCGAGAAAAATAAAATAAAGCAAAAAGACAAGTCACGCTGAACTGTAGAGTGTAGTCGGATTGGGGGGAGGAAGGTTTGGCCTGGGCCCCGCGCGCATCCACCCCAACAAACAGCGGTCAAAAACCCTTGCCTTAGCAGTGCGCGCATGATTCAGCAAAGCCCAAGCGCGTATTATACTACTCTCATAGGCTGCGCTGGGCAGAACTGGGTTTAGGTGACGGCTGAAAAACAGTAAAAACTTAGCCATACCTGATCGCATGCACTTATTATCAGAAAATAGAAAATCGTTTAAACATAACTTATAAAAATCGATAAAATTTTGCTACTTTATTAAGAGCTTTTCATAAAATAACGAAACATTGCCAATGTCTGCTAAGGCTGATGGGTATTTGGGAAAAAAAAGAACATAATTTGCTAAATCACCTGCTGCTCAGACGAAGGCGTATCTGAGGCCATGCCAGGCTCACCAGCGCCCGAATCTGCAGCACTGCCAGTTGGCACCTTCTCTGGTCGTTCTGCGCCTTCAGATTCAACATTGCCCTCCTCTTCTAATTGGTCCTCGTGGTGGCTAGCTCCAGCGTCCTGGGCTATAGAGGCATCTGTAATGAAAAAAAGATAATTTATGCAGTTTTACACTTGTTTAACTCAAATGCATGCCATTAAGCAGAATGTTTTGCTTCACTAGATGGATCTGCAAGCCATTTTTATTTGAAGAATATCAATAAATCACTTTGGATAAATAATTACCTATATTCTTTGGGAATCTTGACCTTATTAGTCAGACATGGCAAATTTAAGATAACATAAAATCTAATGTCAATAATTTTCCTGATTGATAGACATGGCAAAATACTTTGGCAAGGTAAAGATAGCAATTTACTTACAGAATATCTTAACAGATTGCATAGAATTTTTTTACTTTAAAATTACAATCAGCTAATTTTAAATCGAGCAAGAAAATACAATGCATGAAGGGTGAATTGACAAAATTTTATATAAAGATAAAATTTTTATATAGTTGGTCATTGCTTGCATAGAAAACATAGGTTTATTATTTTAACCTTGTAGCATAGATTGGTAAAATTTTAATAGTAGGGGCACAGCAAATATTTTTCATGATATAGTAGAAATTAGGGTTCATTATATTATATATACCAATTGCAATTAAACAAATGCAATTAAAAATGTGCAAACAATTAATTGCAAATAAAAAAACATTTTTATGAAGAGAGAAACCATAAAAATGGATTGAAACTTGGGGGCATTGACCTCCACAAAATTACCTCCCTGGCTACTGTTTAAAATACTTACGAGTGCATAAAATTTTTGCTAGGTCTATTAGTTGGTTATTTTTACCCAACTCTCAAACAAGGATTAATATATTTCTAATAGCAAATTGTTATACATCAAAAATATGATAGGGACTAAAAGTAGCTAAAAGTACTATAAACAGTCAAATTTGTAATTCAAGTCTCAATTAAACTTTACGTTAATAATGAAAACACTACGCAATTTACTTTAAAACCTTGTTAATACAAATTTTGTAACTTAAATGAAAGCAACTTACTGAACGCCAGAAGAGCAAGAAGCAAGATAGATGCGGTAAATATCCTCGAGAAAATCATTGTTATGGCCAAAATGTAACTTTTTACTGAAACTGTTGTTCAGACTAAAGCTAAAAACCTGGAAACTTAACAAATTACTACAATCGCATTCGATTTTTTTAGACTTCGAGCCAAACGTGTTTATTTCGGTTTTAAATAGTTGCAAACTTAGTCGCACATCGAAACAAAATTCGAAAATAAAATACAGCTGATAAAGTTCTCATGGAGCCTTTTTTAATTTTGAAGCTTTTCTGTAAATTTAACTAATTAAGGTGCATTCCACGCCACCACACAGTAAAATTGTAGACGATGTTACGTTTTTAATTTAACGCTAGCAGGGGAGACGATCGGCCCTTCGCTTCTCGGCCTTATTGGCTAAGATCAAAGTGTAGTTTCTACGAATGAATCCGAACCTCATAGGCCAAGCTTCTTTTTTAGTAAATATCGAAAGACTTATCGGGTACGCAGTAATTGCTTTGGATTTTTCTACTCTAACATAGAGAAGTCCAATTTTACAAATGCGTGATGTTGTTAATCGGAAGCCCCTAAAATATGTAAAGTATATTAGTAGTATGGAGACGCACGTGTAGATGTCTGAATGAGCGATTAATTCATAACGTACATTCTTATTCTTGGCTTTAGTAAAAATATCAATTCGCCGGCCGCATTTTTGCGTATGTGTCTGAAAAATTTTTATTAGCAATGAATTGAGTTATTACCCTTTTCGCGCTTTTTTTATTACACTCTAACCCGTACTTTTTATACTAATCCAATCTAAATCACAGTATATACCAGATCGTCCAATCTATCCTATAATAGAGAATTCTCTCTTTTGCTTCAATTCCCCATTGTCAGAATGCTATACTTTCCCGATCAGAGATAGTAGCAGATCCGCCCGACTTTTTTGCAGCACTAAGCAAACTCTCGAGTCAGACATGACGCAGTTAATTTGTGTCATACATTAGGATTTATGAATGAATTTATTTTGTTAGATCGTTTATTTTTTCACATTTATCATAAATGTTTTATTTTCCCATTCTTTGGAACAGGTGGTCCCATAATAAGAATCATACAGTAGCTTACGCCCACCTCTCTCCAGTTAGATCGACCTTCCTCGGGCTCTATCGTACAGAATAATTAACGCACATGATATTTTTACAGTTCCCACTGGTGAGATTTGGGAATAAATTGCTTTCTTTTCCCGTTGCAACCAATCCCGCTTCAACCAATCACAGCACGGGGGATCATGTGAAAATAGTTTTCTGGCTACGTAGGTCAAGGACCACTCAGGGCCAAGTGACGTCACTGATCACAGGATTTGCACTTGTTTTCTGAGTTCTGATTTGCAGGAATCAGAAAGTTTTGGTCTTGTGGAGGCCGTGATCTCACAAGTCATCTCATCTTACCCTTCATTGCTTATTTCCTTGTGTAAGCCTGTACCCTAATCCCCATTAGCAGAATCCCCTACCATTTGCGAGATCAAATCGTCTTTTCGTGCAGACCCTTTTAGACTGATCATACTCTACTCATGGTAGTTTTGCCGTCTCCCAGGGATAACATTTTGTTTGGGAACCTTGTACCCTGACCCGTAAGAATCCCTTATGCTCTACTCAGCACGGACTAGACTTTTCCCCTTTATGCCTCGCATAGAGTCCCAATTTTCAGCCAGTGTTGTTTCATTTAGCTATTCTTTCACTTTTGTCTGCATAAAGCTGGGACTCTTTTTCGTCCATTTTCGTAGCAATTTTTCCATTTCATACCCAAGAGTCACGTCAATATGCTTTTCGCACTTCCGGTGTTTTCTGTTTCGGAATATAAGCTTAACTTGCACAAAAAGTAGCTCAGACTTTTACCTACTGTCAGGAATGAGAAGGACTTAGTTTTAAGCCACAGTCATCGAGTCACTGTGTTCCCTTGGGAAGAAAGTAATCGTAGCCCACTGAAGGTAATGAAAAGCTTTCAAAGCAGCTCAGTCTGCTACACAAAATCAACCTAAAATACATACAAGCTGCCCATCAGCCTAATTAGCGTCTAGAAAAGATGAGCGGCCCCAGTCTCGTGTTTTACATTGCAGAGCATGCAAAATAATTTAAGTTGGCCAAAAAGTTATCTGCTAAATGTGCGCGTGTATGATGTAAGTATGTCTAGGGATAATATTCTATATTACAATGCTGGAGAAAGGGGTAAGATAGATAGATAGATAGATAGATAGATAGATAGATAGATAGATAGATAGATAGATAGATAGATAGATAGATAGATAGATAGATAGATAGATAGATAGATAGATAGATAGATAGATAGATAGATAGATAGATAGATAGATAGATAGATAGATAGATAGATAGATAGATAGATAGATAGATAGATAGATAGATAGATAGATAGATAGATAGATAGATAGATAGATAGATAGATAGATAGATAGATAGATAGATAGATAGATAGATAGATAGATAGATAGATAGATAGATAGATAGATAGATAGATAGATAGATAGATAGATAGATAGATAGATAGATAGATAGATAGATAGATAGATAGATAGATAGATAGATAGATAGATAGATAGATAGATAGATAGATAGATAGATAGATAGATAGATAGATAGATAGATAGATAGATAGATAGATAGATAGATAGATAGATAGATAGATAGATAGATAGATAGATAGATAGATAGATAGATAGATAGATAGATAGATAGATAGATAGATAGATAGATAGATAGATAGATAGATAGATAGATAGATAGATAGATAGATAGATAGATAGATAGATAGATAGATAGATAGATAGATAGATAGATAGATAGATAGATAGATAGATAGATAGATAGATAGATAGATAGATAGATAGATAGATAGATAGATAGATAGATAGATAGATAGATAGATAGATAGATAGATAGATAGATAGATAGATAGATAGATAGATAGATAGATAGATAGATAGATAGATAGATAGATAGATAGATAGATAGATAGATAGATAGATAGATAGATAGATAGATAGATAGATAGATAGATAGATAGATAGATAGATAGATAGATAGATAGATAGATAGATAGATAGATAGATAGATAGATAGATAGATAGATAGATAGATAGATAGATAGATAGATAGATAGATAGATAGATAGATAGATAGATAGATAGATAGATAGATAGATAGATAGATAGATAGATAGATAGATAGATAGATAGATAGATAGATAGATAGATAGATAGATAGATAGATAGATAGATAGATAGATAGATAGATAGATAGATAGATAGATAGATAGATAGATAGATAGATAGATAGATAGATAGATAGATAGATAGATAGATAGATAGATAGATAGATAGATAGATAGATAGATAGATAGATAGATAGATAGATAGATAGATAGATAGATAGATAGATAGATAGATAGATAGATAGATAGATAGATAGATAGATAGATAGATAGATAGATAGATAGATAGATAGATAGATAGATAGATAGATAGATAGATAGATAGATAGATAGATAGATAGATAGATAGATAGATAGATAGATAGATAGATAGATAGATAGATAGATAGATAGATAGATAGATAGATAGATAGATAGATAGATAGATAGATAGATAGATAGATAGATAGATAGATAGATAGATAGATAGATAGATAGATAGATAGATAGATAGGTATGTGTAGAATAAGGAAATTCTTCCGGAAGAAAACTCACAAAAACACGAATAGGGACGGGAGAAAACAGAAAAGTGAATTCATTTCGTCACGCGCACATGGGCCAGGCTAAGCCAGTCCCTTGAGGCACACGAAAGCAATAAGTCACGCATGCAGAGATCCCAGCTGCCCCCCATCCTTTCATCAGTTTCTATTTCTGTTGGCCCGGACTGCTGCATCCGCTTTAGAGAATTATAAGCCACGTGGCTAAAAGGGAGGGCGGCGGAGGCAAAATCCCCTTCCTGTCCGGTGGGAAAATAGATTTTTTGTGTGTTTTGCCGTATATTCCTTCTGGCCTGAAATTTTCTTTGTCCGTTTTATTTTTACTGACGCTTGGTCTTTAATTTCTTATATTCGCCGGGGGTAAATTCCCTGCTCTAGAGAGGATTAACGCCGGTTCGAATAAGACATGCTGATGGCATGGCGCTGGCGTACGGGCGTAGAAAGCGAGGTTAGGGGTGGGCGGGATTTAGGGTTGGGGATCTTGGAGTGAAAGACGGAAGAAAAAATTCTCACCCGCTAAGATCCAGTAAAAGCCTAATTCCATGAGCAGCTACTCATGTACATTAGCCGAACTCACGACTCGGCAATAGCTTATCAGAATCCTATTGGCTGCCTGTGGGATTAATAACGGTCTTATTAATCCGATCCAGCTGAAACAGGGCTAGTTTTACGGCTAGAACTGATGGACTGAGGTACGCTGACTAAAAAAGGTTAGTAAATCTTGGTAAGTCAATCATCGTGCTGAATTTGATTGTGCATTTTTTTACCTTAAAATATATTAAGGTTTTAATGGTATATGTTTTGGTTGTCAATGAACACTTTAGGAATAAGGAAAGGTGCCGCTAAGAGTTGTAATAGTCTTTTAATGACTAATTTTACCTTTTGAACCATTGTAGCTTGTTATTCAGATTATTATTTAAATCTGCCTTGGAATGCTTTAAAGGGGGCGCTTTCACAAGACCGAAATTTTACAACGCCGAAAGACATTGTCCTTTATGAGACCTTCATAAGACCGAAATTCCAAAATTACCAAACCGTTTCGGTCTTATGAAGCGATGTGCTTGATTTTTCGGCGTTATGAAATTTCAGTCCCGTGAAGTTTCGGTCTTGTGAAGTTTCAGTCTTGTGAAGTTTCGGTTTCGTGAAGTTTCGGTCTTGTGAAGTTTCGGTCTCGTGAAGCTTCAGTCTTGTGAATTTTCGGTCTTGTGAAGCTTCGGTCTTGTGAATTTTCGGTCTTGTGAAGCTTCGGTCTTGTGAAGCGACCCCCTTTAGAGATTTTCTTTCTAAATCAAGTCAAATAATTGGAGGTTATTTATACGGTAAGACCCGCACATCTGAGGTAAACCTAAAAGTGCAATGCAAAATATGCGATTTAGCAAGCTATAGGAATCAAATGAAAATACTTTAGGTAAGTTTTGTCCTATTTTTAGCGGAGAAAAAAATCAATTTGCGAATTTAATTGCCTATCTAACTGTGTTCAAATTTTGTGGTTCGCGAGAAGTTTATTTAATAATTTTATGGCAAACTTCCTCTAATCAGTATGCCATCAAATTTATTTAGCAAAGTTCAAGCTACGAGTATAGGAAGAAACTTTAGCGGTTAAAAAAATAACCGCATAGATCCCAAGAGCGAACTTTATGGCTGCAAAGTGAATCAGTTAAAGCAAGCAATCCATCTTCTAAAATGCAATAGACAGCAAAAATATTAATTTTTTGTGAGCTCAGATTTTTTTGCAGGAATTAATTTTGGCGTAAAAAAAATTTGCGTCCAGCAAGCGGGTCACGCATGCACTGAGCACTGGTTGCAATTTTTAATAAATTTTCTCCTTCTAAGTTGTACGGCTGCTATATGGCTAAAACTCTAACTCTATATTGGTTAAAAGCAAACAGTCGATAACACTCGCAAACATTTCTATATTCGGTGAGACAATTATTCTCAATAAAAGTGCGTCGATATAGGGGCGACAGTTGTCGAGGTCTACTCGTCTACTCGACAACTGTTATGCTGCCTGAGGATTTTTCACGAACCTGAAAAATTACTAATTTGATGAAAGAGATTGGGGGCAGGGCTTTTTTGCTTTCGGTCTTGTAAAAATGAAATGCTTTGTAGTAAACTGCAGTGGCGGCAACTGCAAAATTTGCCACATAGTAAGAAAAATGCGACGAAAATTTGTGTTTTAGGCACTGTGAAAATAAATTAAAGTCAAAGCAAATCGTATAGACGCAATTTTTTGCTTTAAAAATCCGTCTACTTCAGTATTCTCAAAAAAGGTCGTTTAAATTGCCCGAAATGATGTCTTTTCATCACGAGAGCATGTGAAAATCGGCCTCTATACTGCATTACATATCCCCTAACAAATAATCCGCAGCTTTACTCACAATTAATTGAAGAACAAACAGAAATGGATGAGACTCAAGGATCAGCCAACCGAGAAAGGTAATTTTTTAATAAGAATAAACCAGCTTTATGCTATTGTAAGTATATTGTATACATAGTACTTTTTGACTCTGTAATTTAAAGAAAACAATGATTATCATAGAAGTCCCAATCATTCAGTATCTTGTTTATCTATCACTAATTTGTATTTTGTTCAATGTACATTGAATCCCATTATTGAGTGTACATTCAATCCCTCGAGCAGGTGAACATTCACCTTTTCTTACATCCACTGTACATTCACTGGTTTCAGCTGTACATTTAATCGGGTAAACTGCTTGTGTACATTCGCTTGGCTTCTCGGTGTACATTTGTTCATGCTTTGTTCTACCCCCCCCCGTCTCGCACCAATCACAGAAAGCAGAGCAGTGGCGACTTGCACAGCCGTCTAAAAACTCGTAAACTGCTCGGCGTCGGCGAGACAGACGACGGAGACGTGCACCGGTCGAAGCTCAGTCAGATTCTTGGCCACAGTGACCAGCTCTATGCCAAACTGCCACGCAGCGTCAAGGAGTGGCAATTGCTCTTGGCCGCAGCATACACATGCGTCGGAGTTGCTGTGCGGAGATTATTGACACTTTGATTGCTTTGATGTCTGCTTCAAGCCGAGTGTTTTTCCAAATTTCAGACTGTCATCAAGCCGGATCTGATGTACCAGTGTTCCAATGAGCAGTTCGCGTTGAGGATTTATGGCTGCTGTCTCATCAGTTAATCTTTGCACTTTAAATAATTTGGTTGATTTTTCTGATTCTGATCTGTCTTCATCAAAACTTTTCAATGCCATCATTCCAGGCTTTTCGCTTAGTTATTGGCTGGCTTGGAAGTCCGTTGATCGCGAGGTGGCTCACTTCTCTGCGCTGACAGCTGTGGGCCACTCCCTCATGCAGCTTGCTGGCAAGTACTGACTGACTGACTGACTGACTGACTGACTGACTGACTGACTGACTGACTGACTGACTGACTGACAGGGTGAGTGACTGACTGACTGACTGACTGACAGGGTGAGTGACTGACTGACTGACTGACTGACAGGGTGAGTGACTGACTGACTGACTGACTGACTGACTGACTGACTGACTGACTGACTGACTGACAGAGTGAGTGACTGACTGACTGACTGACTGACTGACTGACTGACTGACTGACAGGGTGAGTGACTGACTGACTGACTGACTGACAGGGTGAGTGACTGACTGACTGACTGACTGACAGGGTGAGTGACTGACTGACTGACTGACTGACTGACTGACTGACTGACTGACTGACTGACTGACTGACTGACTGACTGACTGACTGACTGACTGACTGACTGACTGACAGGGTGAGTGACTGACTGACTGACTGACTGACTGACTGACTGACTGACTGACAGGGTGAGTGACTGACTGACTGACTGACTGACAGGGTGAGTGACTGACTGACTGACTGACTGACAGGGTGAGTGACTGACTGACTGACTGACTGACTGACTGACTGACTGACTGACTGACTGACTGACTGACTGACTGACTGACTGACTGACTGACTGACTGACTGACTGACTGACTGACTGACTGACTGACTGACTGACTGACTGACTGACTGACTGACTGACTGACTGACTGACTGACTGACAGGGTGAGTGACTGACTGACTGACTGACTGACAGGGTGAGTGACTGACTGACTGACTGACTGACAGGGTGAGTGACTGACTGACTGACTGACTGACTGACTGACTGACTGACTGACTGACTGACTGACTGACTGACTGACTGACTGACTGACTGACTGACTGACTAACCCTGGCTTGCAGCCGCGGTGGCACTGCTGATCAGCGAGTCGCCGTCAGCTGAATCGCCCAGCTGCCGCCGGTGGCCCCTTCTGGTGTGGCTGTGGTCGCAGGCAGCGGTGCTGCTGTCGGGCTGCTGGCTGCTGCGCTCAATGCTGCGCAGCCATCGGAGATTCAGCAAGGTGCACCCGCCGAACTGCAGTCCGAGTCATTACCAGCTGTGCCATGCTGAGCAGCTGGCAGCCATGGCTGCTCAATATGCTGATTAAGCAGTTCTGGCATGAGTTCAGAGATTTTTGAAAATGAAATTAATTTTACGTATTTAATTGCAGAAATCCGTGTTGCACTACTGAAAGTAGCGAAGTCACGTAAATTTCTTATATTGATTGATATTTTTCGACCCGTCTAAATTGAATTTCATCGATTAATCACAGTTGGAAAAAAACATCCCTGTCAGTTTATTTTGCTTTGCTATCGCTGCTAATTTATAAATATTCTTTTGCTAATGTCTTGCTGTTTGATATGGAATTTTAATGTCCATGTTTACATGTTGTTTAGAATTGAAATATAACGGTTAAAATTTTTGAATTCGTAAACTTTTTGTATCTTAGCTATTCCTAAAAGCCTATTCAGCAACAGCTATTTTAACATTTTTTTGGTTTCAGTTTAATGGTGTAACACTGTTCTAGGGTGTCACAATAAATTTATTACCTTTAGAGACACAAAAAACTAATTCTGACATCTTTGCTGCCCTATCTAACCCTTTAAAACCTGTTTACAGCATCTTAATGACCTTTTCTGGCGCTTAAACGCCCTGTTCTGACACCTTAGCTGCCCTATCTAACCCTTTAAAACCTATTTACGGCATTTTAATTACCTTTTCTGGCGCTTAAACGCCCTGTTCTGACACCTTAGCTGCCCTATCTAACCCTTTAAAACCTATTTACGGCATTTTAATTACCTTTTCTGGCGCTTAAACGCCCTGTTCTGACACCTTAGCTGCCCTATCTAACCCTTTAAAACCTATTTGCGGCATTTTAATTACTTTTTCTGGCGCTTAAACGCCCTGTTCTGACACCTTAGCTGCCCTATCTAACCCTTTAAAACCTATTTACGGCATTTTAATTACCTTTTCTGGCGCTTAAACGCCCTGTTCTGACACCTTAGCTGCCCTATCTAACCCTTTAAAACCTATTTGCGGCATCTTAATGACCTTTTCTGGCGCTTAAACGCCCTGTTCTGACACCTTAGCTGCCCTATCTAACCCTTTAAAACCTATTTACGGCATTTTAATTACCTTTTCTGGCGCTTAAACGCCCTGTTCTGACACCTTAGCTGCCCTATCTAACCCTTTAAAACCTATTTGCGGCATTTTAATTGCATTTTCGGGCGCTTTTAACCGCCATGTTCTGACACATTAGCTGCCCAGCCCTAACTAGCTTTTTAACACCTATTTTTGGCACTTTAGCTTTTTAGTACACTCGTTAGGTGCCAATAACCGCTTTGAATCTACGAGTATATCATATCATCAAAATTAACTTTGGGAAAAAATTTTATAATTGATGAGAACTGCATTAAATCAAAATTGTGTTGCGTCAAAGATATTAAACTGATTGTTTAATTTCATAGAATTTTACGAATCTCAGATTGAGTAAAGCCGGAGGGAGCTGGGAGGGAGATTTCAGCAAAAATGCGGGCCTGTCACGTTGAGAGCGTTGAGAGCATTTGTCCGAATAATGCTGGCGGCACAGAATATTCTAAATGTTTTACACAAAGAACCAATTCTTGTCTTGGCTTCCGTGACTTGGGAAATTTTCAGAATTGCAGGGATTTCAAAATATGAGCTCATATTATCGGGGGGAGGAGTTAAAGGAAACATAGATAATTGTTGGCGGGTGTGTTGCGTCACTGCATGCGCCAGAAGGAATTTCAAACGCCTCCTGTCTGAGACTCGAACTCAGACCGACACTTGAGCATCTGTGTTTTTCAAGTGAAATTTCTGCGCAACATGTCAGGCCAACCTGCGAGTGCATGCCAACTTTGGAGCTTCAAGAAATAACTGGACAATTTAAAATTGGAAAGACTCGTGTCTATTGAAATATTTTACCTAATAGTATTAATAAGTTTGTAAAAAAATTGTTACAAAATCAAGATAAAATTGCTATGATGTTTTCCCTGTGGATTGGCTGATTGTATGACCCCACGTGCCACCATTTCAGAATATGCTTTTTCTATTATGACTGGTAGTTTGTGTAGCCAGATTTAGGTCTGATATTGCAAGTTGAACCACTTGAAATTGTGGGCCAAGTTTTTTTTTACTCAGAAGATGATGTTCCACCGCCTTCATCTGCATGGCAACCGTTTCGTACGCATCTGTGCAGTGTGTATGCGTGTGTATCTTACAATCCGATCTTCAAAACGATAACGGGTCCAAAACCGATGATTTCGGGATTTTTTTAGCCACTCACAGTGGCTGATTCTTTTTGGAAAGATTTTTGGTAAGAGGATAAACGCGCATGATTAAAGGGAATGCCGAAATTTGGCTTCATGTCAGGTTATTAGGCATAGAATTGGGATGTCTGCACCTCGTCACTGTTTTCCCTTAATTCGTTCGATCGATGATAACAATATTTAATAGATGATTTTAGTTTATTATTGGATTTGAAATATACGTAATTCTTCTGCGCTCCCTTGAGTGTTCTGTATACCAATTAAATGAAAGTAAACACCACACTCACATCTCTATCAGGTGTCGGGACGAAATCAATTAATTCAGTTTCTGCACAGGTTTAATTGGTCAGCAACGTGTTTTCAAACCACTTAAATCTCATCAGCAGGCATTCACAGGTATGTAAATTGTTATATAAGGGGTTGGTGCCGTTTTATGTATAAAAGCCATTTTGGGTCTGGTGAACCCACATGCAGCCGCCACTCATTCCACCAATATTATTTGGAAATTGGGGAGCTGGCCAGCCACTTCCCGCACTCCCCCAAAACCAGATTGCTAATTGCTTTCTTCAGGCTGGGGGGTGCAGCAAGCAGCATCTATAGGTGGGTACAAGCCAGGCGGGATGCAGGCGCTAAACAGCAGAAATCCCAATCAAAATCTCCCCTGCAGAATCCACGCATAAGCCTTCTTCGCGGACAGCGCTAACACAGCCTTGTGTCAATCAATTCAGTGAAAAACCGAGCAAATTAATCAAGGCAATTGCCAGGTGCATGCAGGCAGCGGGGGCCGCCGAATGATTTCTTATAAGCCTTAAATAAGAATCAGGGAAGGACTTTGACGGACACTGGCCCGGCACCATCAAGCCATAATAATCTTCATCATAACATCGGCAACTAATGATTCAGTTTTCACTTGGTTGGCAGGATCCACACACACACAGAAACACACACACACACACACACACAGAATTAGTTGAGGCATTTGAACTGGGCATACTGCAGACTGCGGGATAAAAGGGGATAAAATGTGGGGGATTAGTCGATCCGTCAATTATAGACAGTTGCGGAGTCCGGTTTTTGTTTTCTGTATATACGCTCGTGTGGCTAAATGCATGCCAGGTTCCAATCAACTGACCTTGCAGTGAGTGATTTTGTAAGTTATATATATATTAGACTAACTCATTCAGAATGTCCGCCAATCCTAAAAATGGTGTTATTTATTATTACTCAGTCTAAGCAATATTACGCAAACGGATCTGATCAATTTTATTGGCTAAATTTAACCGTATTTACTCTGTAATTATTGCTAAATTTAGCCAGCTGAGTTGACGAAACCGTGTGCACGTTATTCTTGGACAGTAAATAAGCTTTAATGAAGCTTACAAAGGCAGAGGCTAATGATATGATTAAAAAAAATCAGCGGCTTTATTGTCTTAACAATTAACTTGCATTTGTGCGCAAGTGTGCCATTTATAGCTATGCTTTTTGTCTATTTTTATCTGTTTGTGTGCGTCTTAATTTATATTATATACGCTCGTTTTTACATGTACCACCTGCTGAGATGGGATGGGAGGGGATTAATTATGATCCTAAAGGTATGTGTGAGGGAACCTTTAATTGAGGTCCAGCGATTTTAGTATCACTATGATTCACTCCTGCAGCGCGATATAACAGATCAATAAACTGATTGGTTTTTTACACTTTCATATTTGATTGAAACTACGAGGTATACGTACAAATTATAAGAACAAAGAGTATTTGTCTGTTGAGCACAAAATCAGATCTTTAAATCAGATGAAATTTAGTTGTCCATACAAAAGCTGTCGATAAACAGCTATAAGCGATATTATATATAGAAGCCAACAGCATGTCTTCTTAATTTGGGGATTTAAGTCACGCACCGCTGAGGAAGAATTCTCTTATTTTATTTATACAAGAAGATGACTTTTAAAAAATGAGCATGCTGGAGGTGCCTGCGCTGCTTCCTAAGTGCTTTTCTTTCAAGTATATTTTCGGAAGGCTAGTTCCGTTCTGAAAACGGATTCTTTTTATGCATACAGTACTGTGCAAGCAGGGATTAATTTTCTTCTTTGGAAGTCAGGGAAGCTGCATACGAGTATGCTATACATGCCAGCAGGTCACACACAATGCCTATAGGTCTTGGCTTTCACTTTCACTCCTGAGCACCGCTCAGCCCAGCGCGGGGTGTCGGGATTCAAAGATGCGCGCGTAGCATAAAAATTAATACCGCGGCGGCGGAGGTGGTCGCGGGGGGAGAAGGGATTTAAGAAGCAACTTCTGACTGACTGGATTATGAGCGGCGGCTTGGTTCTGACTGACTGACTGACTGACGGAAGAGATTGGAAGGAAATCGCCGGTCGGTGAGGTGGGAGGGGTGATGCGGGCGTCCTGCGTAGCTTCATCATCATCATCATGCGAGGCCTGGCGGCGGCACGCGAAGCTGGGCCGGCAGGCGGAAGCAAAGTAAATTGGTGCCTCATCAACGGGGCCGCTGGCTGGTTCCACCGCCTTGTCCCCCCCTCATTCTTCGCCAATCTGGTCATTAGCCCATTAGTTGTGTGAAGCGGCTCCGCCTCCTCATCCGGCCCCAAATTAATTTCCCGAAAGATTTTCCTCCCCACCCCCCTCAAAATAGCTATAGAAAGCTCGGCCAAGTTTAGCTTAGCCTGGGCCACGCTCCAGGGGGGCAGCTGAAGCAACGAGGAACCATTGCTGGCCGCTGATTGGCCCAGCGGAAGAGTCTGGATTGGACGGGCCGATGGTGCTGCATCAACAACCCACGCCAGACTCCGCCATCCATCCCGGACCCGTTTGTAGCTTATATTATTTTTCTTCCCCGGACTCGCTCCGAAATGTGTTAATCAGATTATAAAGACAGACGGCTAGTGTCTCGGCCGTCCAACTAAAAATCCTAATTGAGGGATAATTAAATAGCGAACGGTCGATGTATCACCTGGACGTGAACATGAACAGTCTGCAGAGCCTGTCGCAGCATCATCATTTCCTGAGCCAAGCCGCCTCCAGATTCCACGGCGGTGTCAGCGGCTTGGAGAGGCAGCCGATGCAGCATCAGCTGGAGCAGCCACAGCAACAGCCGCCGACGACCCCAAACGGCCAGTCCGTCGGTCGGGCCGCCAGCTTTGCCATCCACGAGTTGCTCGGCCTGGGCGGCGGAGGCAGCGGCGGCGCGAGGCCAGCCGCTACTTCCTCGCTGTCGCATCATCTGGGCTACCCGGCAGCAACGACAGCGTCAAGCAGCAGCTACCACGGCATGGCGGCTGCGGCAGCGGCGGCGGCAGCGGCGGCCGCGGCGGCCGAGGACTGCTGGCGAATGTCGCTAGCCGCTGGCGGCCGAGGATCCATCAGTACGGACTGCGCCGACGCCAGGTCAGCGGCGGCAGCGGCGGCGATGGCGGCGGCTGCGGGAGTTTGGCCAGCTGCGGTCTCGGCGCCGACAACAGCAGCTGCTGCCGGGGGATCAGGGGGAGCTGCAGGCGGTGACCCATCGCCGAGTCCCACGGCTTCGGCGGCGGCTTTCGGCAGTCGTGAGTTGCAATTTTCCGTCGCACACACGGGGACAGGGATTAGGAATATAGAAATCACAAAATCTCAGTTATGAGGAAGTTTGAAAATACGAGCTACTTACGAGACCAGCGGAGATTTTCTCATTAAAAAAAATTTACCGTCTGAAAGTTTCTAAACAACCACTTGTTATTCCACTTTCACTGCCTTACTTTCCCTTTGAGAACTATCGGCTCCTTGACTATGGATGGTGGGGCAGGCGAGTGTGTTTAGGAGCAGCTCAAGGCCCATGTTAAGAACTCTGAACTGCGGCTTATAGCCTCAGGCAGCCATCCACTCCCGAGGAAATTGACTTTCACCTCTTGAAAGCTTTTTTTCGTGCAAGAGGTGGTGGAGAAAGTGTATAGAACAGAATAACTCTAGTTGATTCAACTTGTGTACCAGCAGCAGCAGCTTCATCAGCTTCATCCCCCCTCCCCAGTCTCCTCCGGCTCCCGCATCAATTAACTGGCATTTTAACAGCATGGCTTCAAGCCACAGCGGAGAGACTGCATGCCTTGCCTGGTTAGGGGGCTACTTAGCTATAGTGGGATGCTTGTGTTGGCTAAAAATTTGATAATTAAATATCCCATTAGAAACTGGCCTTGCATTTGGCGTGTGATTGACAGACAGTTGTCATAATATCAATAAGGTTGATGCATTATGTTATAGTTAAGGGATGACTGTAAAAAAATATAAAGTCACTTTATGCACGAGAGACACCCCAAGGCCCGCATCTCAACAGAGCTGGTGATCATGAAAATTTAATTCGATCAGATCGTTTTTGTTGAGTAAATTGACAAGTTTATTGTGTAGGGGGGAGAAAAACTTAATTTTCTCTCCCGTTAATAGAAAAGCATTTTTATAGTTTTTTTCTGTGGCCATAAACGAGGACCGAAGTTAACGAGATTGAGATAAGGGATGACAATCAGTGAAAGTGACAAAAAACCTCTTTGTTGCCATGCCACGAAAAGAAACCTATAGTATCCCAAGGATGTGCTCCCATATATCCGTTTTATGGGATTTGAATCATTGAGTTTTTTACTGAAATTAGTCAATTGCTTCTATACTAAAAACTGATTATTGAAAAAACCATTTCAAACCTTTTCAATTGATTAATCATTCCAGTTGATCAGCGGCTACATCAACACTCAGTCAGCAACCTGCTTGACGACAACTTATTCAGCAACGGGTCCAAGAAAAAGAAGAAAAAGCGACGTCATCGGTGAGGATTTGAATGATGGGATTTTTCTTGTGATATAGTTGATTCTGTTATTTATCTGCAAGGTGTCATCTTTTATTTCCCCTATAAAACTTTACATGATCCCCAGAGAATCATTTTTTTAAAGTCAAAATGCATGCACAAGCCAAGCAGTGAAATATTGCAGTTGCAGCTTAATTCACATGTAATGCCCGCTATTATATTTGGCAAAAAAGATATAACTTCTAATACAGAATTTATATTATCCTCCTAATGCGTCCCCTAATGTGTTTTTACCAGCCACTAATTTGCCTGATTTCTATTAGCATCGCAAATAAGAAATAGGAATCTCTATATATAGGATGAACGAAGAAAAGCCCATATAGAGAAATAAAAATAGTCAAGACACGCAAATTGCAGTCCTGCACTGGTTGCAGACAGACAGCTGTGACCTGTTAAGTTTTTTTTATGAACTGTCTGCGGATGACATTTTTTAATCCATAAATTGTGGACTAAAAGGTTGTGAAGATTCTGACAGTCTTTATCGAAACGGCACGAAGCCTCGCCTTCAGAATTCATTATAGAATATTAATAGGACATTCACCACCCCACCCGCAGCACAATCTTCACCAGCTACCAGCTGGAGGAGCTGGAGAAGGCATTCGGCGAGGCGCACTATCCGGACGTCTATCAGCGCGAGGTGCTCAGCCTGAAGACCGACCTGCCGGAGGACAGGATCCAGGTCTGGTTTCAAAATCGGCGAGCAAAATGGCGCAAGACAGAGAAGACTTGGGGCAAATCCTCCATCATGGCTGAGTACGGCCTGTACGGCGCTATGGTGCGCCACTCGCTGCCGCTGCCGGAGAACATTCTCAAGGGCTGCGGCGGCTCGCCTGAGAAGTCCAGCGCTCCCTGGCTGCTGGGTGAGTCAGTCAGTCAATCAAACAGTAAATCAATTTATCAGTTTGTCAATCAATCAATCAATCTATCTATCTATCAATCAATCAATCTATCTATCTATCTATCTATCTATCTATCTATCTATCTATCTATCTATCTATCTATCTATCTATCTATCTATCTATCTATCTATCTATCTATCTATCTATCTATCTATCTATCTATCTATCTATCTATCTATCTATCTATCTATCTATCTATCTATCTATCTATCTATCTATCTATCTATCTATCTATCTATCTATCTATCTATCTATCTATCTATCTATCTATCTATCTATCTATCTATCTATCTATCTATCTATCTATCTATCTATCTATCTATCTATCTATCTATCTATCTATCTATCTATCCATCTATCTATCTATCTATCTATCTATCTATCTATCTATCTATCTATCTATCTATCTATCTATCTATCTATCTATCTATCTATCTATCTATCTATCTATCTATCTATCTATCTATCTATCTATCTATCTATCTATCTATCTATCTATCTATCTATCTATCTATCTATCTATCTATCTATCTATCTATCTATCTATCTATCTATCTATCTATCTATCTATCTATCTATCTATCTATCTATCTATCTATCTATCTATCTATCTATCTATCTATCTATCTATCTATCTATCTATCTATCTATCTATCTATCTATCTATCTATCTATCTATCTATCTATCTATCTATCTATCTATCTATCTATCTATCTATCTATCTATCCATCTATCTATCTATCTATCTATCTATCTATCTATCTATCTATCTATCTATCTATCTATCTATCTATCTATCTATCTATCTATCTATCTATCTATCTATCTAGTCTATCATCTACCTATCTATCTATCCATCTATTTGTCTTTCTATCTGCTCTTTAATAATTATACAACGAATATGTAGTGACGCCCTTCAATTATTTTCGCAGAAAAAGTTGCAAGTCGCATTTGCTTAGGAACTCGCGAGTATTAGTACGAGCAATTGTACTTGTTGAATGCGTGTTAGTTGGTTTAAGTCACGAATCGAACAGTAATTTACTTTAAGTTCTCTACTAATCCCTGAGCACTGAAGCTGCACTTGACCAAACGTGCTTAACTTTCAACTGTGCCTTTGTCGCCTGTAAAAAATGTGATTCTCGGCCCGCAAGCCTATCTGTTGAGAGGCACGTACCGGTAAAGGTTCGCCAAGGCAAGCAAAGGTGAAATAGGTAGTAAAAACTGGGGCAGAAAATTACTATTTAATGCCAACGCTAATGAGGTCTGCAGTGTCTTCAGTGGCGCCGATTTGATGAAGTGATGAAACTGTCGAAACCTACAGAGGATGCATGAAAGTTTAACTAGAAACAAATATTTTTGTCGCATAAAATGATTTATCAAAATTAAAAATAATTATGCGCTGTAAAAACTCCATTCACAGGCATGCACAAGAAGAGTCTCGAAGCGTCAAAGAAATTCAAGGAGCAATCCGAATTGTCCTCAGAGGATAACGAACCCACTATGGACGAGGACGTCAAGCCCGCCGACGACGAGAGACGACTGGGGAATTCCGGAGCCAGCCAATCAGAGCAGCCTTGACCTTGAGGGAAAGGCCCCGTAGTCAAGTTACACACGTACGTGCAGCGTGCACACCATGTTCAACAGTCACCCGCCTCTCCGCGCGTTTTCTGATTGGCCAATCTACGAGTAGACAGGCACAGCTAAACAAATTTAGCGGGTACACAATTTGTCTGCACTGGGACTTAATGCTTCACAATGTTTATTTTTTAACCCATGCAGTTACTGTATCTCGGTTTTGACAAATTTTGGGTTAAAGAAGTGGCAAAAAATGGCAAGATTTTTTTTAATTTATCGATTTAAAAAGTAGTCAACAATCGGGCTATTAAAAGAGAAGGTAAAAATTGCTGGCATAAATATTACAATCTATTTAATACTTGATTTTTTTATTTAAAAAAAAATGCAAATTTTTGCCTAAGAAAATTTGTCACGATCATCTGCGCTGTATAATTGCTGCAATATTTTAATATATTGTTTTTCTTGTATTTGAGTTGCCTACATATCAATAACAAATTGATTCTTGTGCATAAATTTAGCTTGTACGTTTTAATTATTATTATATTGTGAGCATTGCCGCTTTAATAAATAAGTGTACGCATGTTGCATTAGAAATCAAAATTTATTGTTACGTCCTTTTTCTTAGAAAAAAACAACTTTTTTGCGGTTAAACTTGAAGCAAAGACAAAAACCTGAGTAAAAAAATGTTCGTGTCGTGGGATAATTCTTAGAAATTATTTTCGCCCCACAGGGGGGCGAACGTCATTGTGGCTGTTAACCATCCACAGCCACGCACCATGGATGTCCCTGACAGACGGCTGGGGGAGGAGGGGTGGAACAATAGCCTGCCTTGCGTCCATGCGGTTTCTGGGGATCTTGGGATCACAAGGCTGCTGCTATGGGGAGGCAGCTGCTTGTTCAAAATCACTGCTCGCGTGCGGCGCCCCCTGCAGAGCTCTCAGCCTTGCGGAGGCCCCTGCGAACCCGGGAACCTGTCGTTCACAATCCTTCCGTCTGTTTCGCTCTTCTAAAGCGCCGGAGCCCAGACTCTGATTAGCTTTTCCTTCTCTGCTTCCACGCGGCAGTCGGAACGCATTGAGAATGGCGCTACAATTTTCTTCGTTTTTTTTCTCTCAACTTTCATTGAATCCGCGCATGCCGCCCAACAATTGGGCCGGTGGCTTGCTGGGGCGGTAATTAAATTGGCAAATTGGCATTTAAGAAGCCGCTTACCCTCCACCCACTCAGCGCTCCGGCCCCTCTTTACCGACGCATGTCTAAACTAGGGACGGAAGCTGAGTCGGTCCGCTGCTGCTGGGGGAGAGGTTGAGCATTTTTTTGACACGTTCAGGACTTGCACGGGTGGAGCCGGCGGGATCCTTATGGGATTTTGGGCACGAGGAGGATGGCGGAGTTGGAGAGACAGACTGGCCTCTTATTCATTATGATGCCTGTCGCCTTTGCCTGGGACTTCTTTCTGCCCTGGCAGTTCGGGCAGGAAGCTGCTTGAATTGAAGCGGCTTTCGGTAAGGGGAGGCGGGGCCAATTGGACGGAGACCAGGCAAATGGGATAATTAGTGAGCTGGTGCCGGGCCGGTGTCGGGGTGGGGAGGTGGAGGGTGGCAGCCCCCGGGAGAAACGTGATTTTTCACCGGGACTTGGGGAGTCTCGGGCTTCGCAAAAAGATTTTTAGCGGCGAGACACGCGTAAGGACGAAGAACAGCGGGAGCTGGGGGAGGGGGGAGGGGGCAGCGATCGGAAGAGAAAAGTAAAGATCCCCACTTATAGGATGGGATTTTTTTATTTCTCTTCCTGTCTGTCCATCTTGCCAAGGTTGCATTCAACTCAGGTAAAAGCCAAATTGATTTCGCAAACTGACTTCCTCTCTAAACTATTTTTCCCCTAATAACAGAGACTCGGGGATCTACCGGGGAGAATCTAAAGAGAATCTTCGATGAAATTCTGCCTTATAAACTTTGGGGGATTTTTCAATTATCTCACGGTTTGTCAAGTTGGAATCTGCAGGAGTTTTACAAGTTCTAAATTTTAATTAGCAAATGAAAACATTAGCAATAAGGTCTATAAAAAACACAGGAGAAAAGCTGCAGTAAGGCGCAGCAGGTCACTAGGGAGGTTTAGAGGCGTGCTCAAAGTTTAAGTCCCGAGGCCGTTTTTTTAGCTCATTCGTCTCCTGTCCCTTCCCTTCGTCTCCTCCTCTCTGTCAGGGATACTATAATTGGCCTCGTTTCCCTCATTAGAGGATTCGAAATTCGAAGTTGGCGCGGCTTATCCCCTAGGCGAGCGGACCTTGTCCCCTTTTTCCCCATCCCTTCCCCTGTTCGTTTCGTTTTGCCTGTCAACGCCTCTCTATCTCATCAAGCCTTGGTTGAGAAGAGCGCGTGCGGTGTGATAAATTCTGAGCATACCTTCCTCATTTTGTCACACTCGCCAAGTTATCTGCTGAGACTGGCTGCCTTTCAGCTAGCGGCTGCAGGCCCTCAAATTGCCCCCTTAGGGATTGGGGGGGGGGAATTTCCGAGTCCTCTGTAACTCACGAACTGGCTAGTGAGGGCGAAAATGCTAACACCTGCCTGGTGACAGACAAGACGAATAGGCGGTTAGAATGACTGTGAGCTAACTATAGAGATCATGGAGTTCTTATCTAGTATCTGGTTGTGTAAAATCTAACTTTATTTGAAAACAGAAAAAAACTCAGGGGGTTTCAAAACACCAAAATTTCAAAACCCCTAAACCACTTTTTTCATAACACCAAAAATTCACAACACCGAAACTTTATAACACCGAAACTTCAAAACACCAAAACTTCACAACACCGAAACTTTATAACACCGAAACTTCAAAACACCAAAACTTCATAACACCGAAACTTTATAACACCGAAACTTCATAACACCGAAACTTTATAACACCGAAACTTCATAACACCGAAACTTCACAACAACGAAACTTCATAACACCGAAACTTCATAACACCGAAACTTCACAACAACGAAACTTCATAACACCGAAACTTCATAACACCGAAACTTCATAACACCGAAACTTCATAACACCAAAAATTCACAACACCGAAACTTTATAACACCGAAACTTCAAAACACCAAAACTTCACAACACCGAAACTTTATAACACCGAAACTTCAAAACACCAAAACTTCATAACACCGAAACTTTATAACACCGAAACTTCATAACACCGAAACTTCACAACAACGAAACTTCATAACACCGAAACTTCATAACACCGAAACTTCACAACAACGAAACTTCATAACACCGAAACTTCATAACACCGAAACTTCATAACACCGAAACTTCATAACACCAAAAATTCACAACACCGAAACTTTATAACACCGAAACTTCAAAACACCAAAACTTCACAACACCGAAACTTTATAACACCGAAACTTCAAAACACCAAAACTTCATAACACCGAAACTTCATAACACCGAAACTTCAAAACACCAAAACTTCACAACACCGAAACTTTATAACACCGAAACTTCAAAACACCAAAACTTCATAACACCGAAACTTTATAACACCGAAACTTCATAACACCGAAACTTCACAACAACGAAACTTCATAACACCGAAACTTCATAACACCGAAACTTCACAACGAAACTTCATAACACCGAAACTTCATAACACCGAAACTTCACAACAACGAAACTTCACAACACCGAAAAGTATAGCCAGAGCTTAGCTTTACATAGCTTTTCGGGGTTTTGAAGCTTCTGTGTTATGAAGTTTCGGTGTTACAAAGTTTCGGTGTTATGAAGTCTCTTGCCATACCTTTCGGTGTTGTGAAGTTTCGGTGTTATGAGGTTTCACTATTGTGATAGCCACCCAAAAATTCTTCATAGGATAAATTCTGGAGCTCAGATAAGCACCATACATTTTGCACCTTGTGCATAGCAACAATACTGCCTATTTATCAGTGGCTCTAAACTTTCTATAATCTAATAACAATCCCTCATCTTATCTACCTGCCTACGGACAAAAATCTCAATTTTTCTATAAAAAATAGCAAATCATTTGCTGCCAAAATTCCCGGCTAAATCATGATGATACCAGATACATTTACCCAAACAGGTATAGGCAGGCCGTAAATACTTTAAGAAGCGATCAAACTAATTAAAAATGAACAGAATTTCTGAACTACTCAGTCGGATGGAACTCAAGTATAGGGCCCGCAGTCTCGCATTAATTAAGTAAGAGAATCCAGAGAGACACAACCAAGTTGGACACTGCAGCCTGATTCTAAGAAAGCTCGTGTCTGGCTTGAGTGGCCTGGTGGTTCAATGTAAGAGGCTACCTTAACCAAACCTCTTCAGCAGACGCGCAGTCAGTGAAAGTTGCCGCAGGGGGTTTGCTTTTTCAACCATAGAAAGACTCTAAAACTGGGGTAACGAGAAGTGAGACGAGTTGTCTGATTGCTCTTTGTCCAAGATAAGTCTTGATTTTGAGACCGGCCTGCGGTTAGTTAGGCATAGACTGGGGCCCCCATCATCAGCTAGTCCACATATGATTTTGCGTCACAATTATAAATCTATCTGCTCGCAAGAGACAGACAGACAGACAGACTAAAGACAGAATTGAAGCAGTTGAAGGCCTCATTTGATATGCGCTCTCTCCAACTCTATAGATGGAGGGGTTTGGATTCGTATTGTTGAGAATGGTCGCGTGCCGAACCAATATTGAAGTTTTACCAATTTTATTATGATGATGTCTGCGGTCTATCGATGACACATATAATACCTGTACATAACTAAATGATGATATAATTACACGTAAGCATGCAGAGTGAAACTTTAAGAAGGTTACTATTCCTTGCTATTATTCGGTACACATAAGATTGCGCCAAGCATTTATCAAGTGGATGTTTTTAGTTTTAGTTTAGTTAGAGGAGAAAACTCCCCATTCTATACCTCTCTCGCTCACTTGCCTCTTATTTCTTCAAGAGGCCGCCACCACGACCAGCCAGCAGCCACAGTGGCAGCGAGAGTGAATGGGGGGGTGGTGGGGCACCAGGCCACTTGTCCACATCAGATCTAATTTGAAAGCTCGATTTTAATCGATTTAAAAAAAATTATTTGCCTTAAACGCGCCGGCCTTGTCGGAAGCCGCAGCAAGTCTTTGATGCGGCTGGCTGGACCCGAAAGACCGGAGTGGTCATCGCATCCTTGATATCTCTCTGATCGCAGCGGGTGGTGATTGTTCAGGCTACGTAGGCAAAGAAAGAAAGGAATTATAGTGGCTGCGTTAATTTGACCGTCCAAGCGTCTAAATCTGCTAAATTGGACACACGCAGTCCAGACAGACATTTGCCAGACCACTTTTGACCATCAAGTTAAGAGAAATTGTGGTTGGCGCTGGTGGTCAGAAGCGACTATTAGGGGTGCAGTGGTGAACAAGTGTCGACTAAAGACAAACAATGCCTAATTTTTGGCTTAAAATAAATAAAATTTACTTCGGGCACAAAAAGACAAGTTGCATAAAAGTACAATTTACTTTCACAGGTAAAAGAGACATTTTTTTCTGAATTTACCATTGGCAACCAATTGAAGCGAGTTTTTTACTTACTAAATCGAAGAAAAAATGAAATTATTCTTTACTTTCTACTAGTAGTAGGCTAAGCATACACTAAAGATAAAATATTTCCTCAGCTTTCATGCACCACCCAAAGAATTTTGGTTTATTAGTCACACTCTGAAAACCCGTGTGTTAATGAAATGATTTGCAATTTACCTTCAGGACCCGCGCACGCACAGTAATGCAAAGTATATTGGATGCATATTAACAACGCAATTAAAACATGACTCAGACGGTAACCAGAGCTTAATATAGTTGATAAGCTAACGTGCTATGCGTGCATGTAATTATTTCACGGTTGATAGATACTTCAATTATGCATTTCATAAACCAATACGCAGTATTTAGTGTGCATTAATTATTAAATCATGGTTAATTTCAGATGTACGTTTAGCTTTGCTTATCTAGGCTTATACTAGTTTATAATAGCAGCTACCCACCTACATCCAACTGTACACCCGAGCTACCCGCAACCCCAACAGTATTTGGGATTTACAAAGTTATAAACAAACTGTTAGGTTTATAGATTGCGGCCACGCCAATACCTAGTCTATGCCGCCATCTTCCCAATCTAGGGGAATCGCAGAGATATAAGACTGCAAGTATATTTAGGCTTGCTAACCATGCTGTTGCATTTATTAGCAGCTAGATTTCTAGGTCTCTTCGATTCTTCTGGATGGTTAAGCACTTTTCTTGGCCTTTGTCGTAGCCTGTAGTGGCTACAGGGCATCTGCCTTCAGACTGGAAGGTCGTGGGTTCGAGCCCCAGCTCTAGGAGACAAATTTGCGCCCTCGACCAAGGTACTTAATCCCGTATTGCATCAGTCCAACCCAGCTGAGATCGGGTACCAGTTTGAGCTGGGTAAATTTTGGGTGGGTGTTGCGGCCCCTCCAGCCTGTCAAGACTGAGCAGCTGTACACAGCCCTCGGATGTTGCCGTTGGCTATGCATCTGGTCGAAAGGTCGGTTGTCTGATTTTTCTCTACTTCAACATTTTCCATTCTACCTTTCTATCTCTAATTTATTATCTAACTTAGATTTAAAGTTTTTCGGCAGCAGCAAGCGGACAGCCCCTACCTGCTGCACCCGAGCCAACTCTGACCCGCGATTAGTCAAAACAAAATTTCCCCCATTTCAGGTTGAGGGTAGGAGGGTAGGAGGGGAGAACCGAGGCTTAAACAAGAGGCTGGAAGCTGGATGGGTATGAAGCTGCGATCCCTTCCGAAAGCACCTGACAGTTCAGGCAGGCAATTCTTGGCCAAGTAGTGGGACAAAAAAATAAACACTCCTTCTTCCCAAATATCTCCGCGCGCCTGTTGTGCCTGGCAAAATTGGAATTGCAGACAGCTTGATGGCAATTTGCAGATAGGAGAGTCTGCCATTTGACGTCTCTTCTTTAACCCTCAACGTATGCTGCTGGAGCTCGTATTTTATATGAATAAATAACGAAAAATTTTATTTAAGATTTTTACACGCAAGATCGACTATTGATTTAGAAGGATAACTGATGGAAATATGAAACAATTTAAGTGAATGGCTCAAATTTTGCAAATCGTCTCTTAACAGTTAAGGGCTCGAACCCGAGACCTTCCAGTCATAATGCACATTGCATTTGCATTAGCTACAAAAAAGTTTGTCGCGTGATTAAACAGGGCATATATAGTTGAGAACAGGTCCCGCACCCACCGCTTAGCTATAAACGTATTTTTTCAAAGCGGCATTTGTTTTATCATTGCAGCGAATGGGGTGAGCCTTGAGCAGTGCGCGCGGCAAGTGAGCTAACAGCCCCAGAACACGTAATTCCCCCCCTCACTGCCTTGCTCACACAGACACGCGCAGTCCTTATGACTGAGTCAGCCATTTAGCTAGTTAATTTTTTTGCTTTGTACCATTGCCATACTTAGGCCAAGAGTAATCCATACGATACAGGCACTACAAAAAGGAAGAGGGTGGCGCGGCTAAAGATAGGCTTAGGGATGAGTAAAATAGCAGCCTGGTGACCCACTAAAATACCCAACAATGGCAGCCTGGTGAGCCACCAAAATACCCAACAACAGCAGCCTGGTGACCCACCAAAGTACCCAACAATGGCAGCCTGGTGACCCACCAAAACACCCAACAATAGCAGCCTGGTGACCCACCAAAATACCCAACAACAGCAGCCTGGTGACCCACCAAAGTACCCAACAATGGCAGCCTGGTGACCCACCAAAACACCCAACAATAGCAGCCTGGTGACCCACCAAAATACCCAACAATGGCAGCCTGGTAACCCACCAAAATACCCAACAATGGCAGCCTGGTAACCCACCAAAATACCCAACAATACCAGCTTGGTGACCCACCAAAATACCCAATAGCAGCCTTTACAGAATTCGTAAAAGTTGCGCACACGAGTTGCCAGCCGAAAGGAAAGGAAGAACACAGGCACTGTAAGACTTGCAACTGGAATGCAAGTGGATTTTTTATCGACAAGCGCGCCTACACAGAGGCAGGCAGAGTCCAAAACAAATGGTGATAGGAAAAGAGCGATTAGTTTATTTTAAATTTAGTTTATTGCTGCATAATTTCATTGCGAATTATTTAGTACAGAATAGTACAGTGAAGAGTACAAAACGGCTAACAGGGGTAAAGTGCAAACACGCAGTTTATGCAATGTACATAAATAGGCCAAGGCGGGTTGTGGTAAAGTGGCAAAAACAAAGACTTATGCATAATAAACTAATGTATTACTAGTACAAGTAGTAAGAGTGCAGTGTGTAAACAGAGCCAATAACGCTCGCATTACAAATTGCTCATTCACAATAAAAGTACACAAATTTAAAAGTGCGACTTTGTTAAGACTGCTTGCACTTTTCAAAAACAAACGCCAAAAACATGTGGTCCCGAATTCAATAATTAAATTAAACACCAATACGATAATTTAACCTCGTAAAAAGGTTTATAAAAAAACTAAATTAGTTAAAAAATTAGCTGAAAAGAGAGAGTGGTCAATATGAGCCAGCCAACTGACTTTAGTTAGTATTGAAAACAAAACAATCAAGAAAAAAATTTAACAACATGCATGCATGCAAATTAGTGACTAGAAAAATAACACTAATTTTTTCCAAAAGTGCAGAGCCAGCAAAATTCACGCAACGCAATTTAGAATACCAGAACAAAAATTACGAGGCGTCTAAACTTTCAAGAAATTAAATATCTTCTGTACAAATTGAATTAAAATTAAAAAAACCGGGAATTGGGATATGTTGGCTGCAGTTGGCCCATTTATCCCAAAACACGCCGAAATCAGCAAAAAGGCGATTAGAAAAATCTTTGCGGCTAATTGCTGGGATATCTTGCACAAATCACGCTGCAGGAATGCTAAAATGCTAGCTGACATGTTTCTATTCCTATCTCACTGTTAGATTTGAGGAAATCGAAAAATCTCACCATTAGATTAGAGACAATTGAGAAATCTCACCATTAGATTAGAGACAATTGAGAAATTTCACCATTAGATTAGAGACAATTGAGAAATCTCACCATTAGATTAGAGACAATTGAGAAATCTCACCATTAGATTAGAGACAATTGAGAAACTTCCCCATTAGAGACAATTGAGAAACTCACCATTAGATTAGAGATAATTGAGAAACTTCCCCATTAGATTAGAGACAGTTGAGAAATCTCACCAATAGATTAGAGAGAGTTGAGAAATCTCACCAACAGATTTGAGATAATTGAGAAACCTCACTACTGTATTGATATAATTGAAAAATCTCATCATAAGATTTGAGATAATTAAGAAATCTCACCATTAGATTTGAGATAATTGAGAAACCTCACTACTGTATTGATATAATTGAAAAATCTCATCATAAGATTTGAGATAATTAAGAAATCTCACCATTAGATTTGAGATAATTAAGAAATCTCACCATTAGATTTGAGATAATTGAGAAATCTCATCATTAGATTTGAGATAATTGAGAAATCTCATCATTAGATTTGAGATAATTGAGAAATTTTTCAATTAGAGATAATTGAAAAATCTCACCATTAGATTTAAGAAAAGTTATAAAATCTCGCTATATGATTAGTCATAATCAACAAAATTTAAAATTAGACAACAAAACTATAAAAAAGCAGGCAAAAGTTGTGAACGCGCAGCGAATCAGCTCGGCAATCTGATGGATTTAAGTTAGCTAGGACTGCTCGCCACATTAGATTTTCGGCATCGTTGACTTCGATTGAAAGAAACAAATAAAAATTCTCAAAACGTTCTCACGCGGCAGCGCTTGTTTATAGGCGGACCACGTCGGGCCGTCACACCTGCATCGGCTGGGACGCCGACTCGTCCAATTCCTCCGCCGGCTTGCGCTGACAGAACAGCACGAAGCCCAGAATGATGAGGAACACGCCGAGAACGGCGCCAACTGAGGCGGCCGCGATTTCGCCCTGCGTCAGCGGGTAATCCCTGGCGATGGCTGCGACGGCGGGGGTTGGGATTTTGGCTTGGCTTGGGGATTTTTTAGAAATTTTCCCACGCATTGAATGGCTGATCGGAGAGATCAGATGGGAGTTGTGAAGGCTGATCAAGGAATTCAGACGGGAGTTGTGAAGGCTGATCAAGGAGATCAGACGGGAGTTGTGAAGGCTGATCAAGGAGATCAGACGGGAGTTGTGAAGGCTGATCAAGGAGATCAGACGGGAGTTGTGAAGGCTGATCAAGGAATTCAGACGGGAGTTGTGAAGGCTGATCAAGGAGATCAGACGGGAGTTGTGAAGGCTGATCAAGGAGATCAGACGGGAGTTGTGAAGGCTAATCAAGGAGATTAGACGGGAGTTGTGAAGGCTGATCAAGGAGATCAGACGGGAGTTGTGAAGGCTGATCAAGGAGATCAGACGGGAGTTGTGAAAGCTGATCAAGGAGATCAGACGGGAGTTCTGAAAGCTGATCAAGGAGATCAGACGGGAGTTGTGAAGGCTAATCAAGGAGATCAGACGGGAGTTGTGAAAGCTGATCAAGGAGATCAGACGGGAGTTGTGAAGGCTGATCAAGGAGATCAGACGGGAGTTGTGAAGGCTGATCAAGGAGATCAGACGGGAGTTGTGAAGGCTGATCAAGGAGATCAGACGGGAGTTGTGAAGGCTGATCAAGGAGATCAGACGGGAGTTGTGAAAGCTGATCAAGGAGATCAGACGGGAGTTGTGAAAGCTGATCGAGGAGATCAGATGGGAGTTGTGAAAGCTGATCAAGGAGATCAGATGGGAGTTGTGAAAGCTGATCAAGGAGATCAGATGGGAGTTGTGAAGACTGATCGGGGAGATCAGACGGGAGTTGTCAAGGCTGCTGGGGGAGATCAGAGCCACTCACCCGGGCAGTACACGTAGATGTCCTTGTAGAACTGCGGCTGTTCAGCGTCCCCAATAGCGCAGCGGAATTTGGTTTTGCCGTCCAATTTCAGAGCGGAACAATTCGGCAGCAGGACGGTGGCCACGCTGCTCTTCAGCAGGTTGTCGGCGGTGTTCGAACAGCTTGAGTTGTCCAGCCACGAGCGGACCTGGAACACCTTGGGATTGGCTGGGGCGGGCAGCTGCACACTGACGCCACGATAGTCCAGGCGGAGCTGGGCGTGGGGGTAGCCGCAGGTTGACCGGCAGGTGAAGTTGAGGCCGCCGCCAAGGCTCAGGTCGTACGGCGCCGCTGCCGAGCCGTCCGGCTTCGTGGCGGGCAGCTGAGCGGCGCCAGCGGCTGCGGCGTAGTTTGGCTCACCGACAGGGCTGGCCGTGAATGAATCGATGCTGGCTGGCACTGCAGCAGGGCAGGGGCGGGCAAGGAATAAATTTGATATCCCATTGAATCCCGGGCTTAAAGCTAGAAATCCCCTTGAATCTACGAGCTTAAAGATAGAAATCCCAATAAGATATCCCATGGAATCCCCGGGCTTAAAGCTACAAATCCCAATAAGATATCCCATTGAATCCACGGGCTTAAAACTAAAAATCCCAATAAGATATTCCATTGAATCCCCTAGATTAAAGCTACAAATCCCAATAAGATATCCCATAGAATCCACGAGCTTAAAGCTAGGAATCCCAATAAAATATCCAGTTGAATCCCCAGGCTTAAAGCTAGACATCCAAATACAATATCCTATTCAATCAAAGAGATTCAACCTAGAAATCCTAATAAGATATCCCCTTGAATCTACGAGCTTAAAGCTACAAATCCCAATAAGATATCCCATTGAACCCACGAGCTTAAAGCTACAAATCCCAATAAGCTATCCCATAGAATCCCCGGGCTTAAAGCTAGAAATCCCCTTGAATCTACGAGCTTAAAGCTACAAATCCCAATAAGCTATCCCATAGAATCCTCGGGCTTAAAGCTAGAAATCCCCTTGAATCTACGAGCTTAAAGCTACAAATCCCAATAAGATATCCCATAGAATCCACGGGCTTAAAGCTACAAATCCCAATAAGATATCCCATAGAATCCACGGGCTTAAAGCTACAAATCCCAATAAGATATACCATAGAATCCACGGGCTTAAAGCTACAAATCCCAATAAAATATCCCATTGAATCCACGAGCTTAAAGCTATAAATCCTAATTTAAGATATCCCATGGATCCCCGGGCTTAAAGCTACAAATCCCAATAAGATATCCCATAGAATCCCCAGGCTTAAAGCTACAAATCCCAATAAAATATCCCATTGAATCCACGGGCTTAAAGCTACAAATCCCAATAAGATATACCATAGAATCCACGGGCTTAAAGCTACAAATCCTAATTTAAGATATCCCATCGAATCCCCGAGCTTAAAGCTACAAATCCCAATAAGATATCCCATTGAACCCACGAGCTTAAAGCTACAAATCCCAATAAGATATCCCATTGAACCCACGAGCTTAAAGCTACAAATCCCAATAAGCTATCCCATAGAATCCCCGGGCTTAAAGCTAGAAATCCCCTTGAATCTACGAGCTTAAAGCTACAAATCCCAATAAGATATCCCATAGAATCCACGGGCTTAAAGCTACAAATCCCAATAAGATATCCCATAGAATCCACGGGCTTAAAGCTACAAATCCCAATAAGATATCCCATAGAATCCACGGGCTTAAAGCTACAAATCCCAATAAGATATACCATAGAATCCACGGGCTTAAAGCTACAAATCCCAATAAAATATCCCATTGAATCCACGAGCTTAAAGCTATAAATCCTAATTTAAGATATCCCATGGATCCCCGGGCTTAAAGCTACAAATCCCAATAAGATATCCCATAGAATCCCCGGGCTTAAAGCTACAAATCCCAATAAGATATCCCATAGAATCCCCGGGCTTAAAGCTACAAATCCCAATAAAATATCCCATTGAATCCCTGGGCTTAAAGCTACAAATCCCAATAAAATATCCCATTGAATCCACGAGCTTAAAGCTATAAATCCTAATTTAAGATATCCCATCGAATCGACGAGATTCAAGCTAGAAATCCCAATAGCACTCACAATTAACGTCGACAAAGACGACGCTATGGTTAGTGACGAACTTGCACTGCCAGGTACCCCGATCCTCCCAGGCCACCTGTTTGATCATCAGCGTGTACCGGGTGGCCTGCTTAGGATCGGGGTTATTGCAAATCGCGCTGTGCTTGGCCGAATTGTAGGGTATGCAATTCTCAGCCACCTCGGTGCCGCTAGGCGAATGCCAATAGATAGAATAGGTGGATCGTTGAGTACCGGCCGACTCCAGGTGGCAGGTGAGGTTGGCCGGCTGGCCGACGTTTACCGGCACGGGCTCGACCGTGGCCGTGATGCGAAAGCCTTCGCTAACAGCGGCGCCAGTCAGGGCCGCTAGCACGCATAGGACCAGTAGCAGGCTGGGCGTCTTCACTGCCATTTCGTCAATGTGAAATGCTGTGGCTGGAAAGCAACAAGAAGCGCCAAACTGAGTATTGGAGTGCCAAACTGAGTATTGGAGAGCCAAACTGAGTATTGGAGTGCCTAACTGAGTATTGGAGTGCCAAACTGGGTATTGGAGTGCTTAACTGAGTATTGGAGTGCCAAACTGGGTATTGGAGTGCCCAACTGGGTATTGGAGTGCTTAACTGAGTATTGGAGTGCCAAACTGGGTATTGGAGTGCTTAACTGAGTATTGGAGTGCCAAACTGGGTATTGGAGTGCCTAACTGAGTATTGGAGTGCCAAACTGGGTATTGGAGTGCTTAACTGAGTATTGGAGTGCCAAACTGGGTATTGGAGTGCCAAACTGGGTACTGGAGTGCTTAACTGAGTATTGGAGTGCCAAACTGGGTATTGGAGTGCCAAACTGGGTATTGGAGTGCTTAACTGAGTATTGGAGTGCCCAACTGGGTATTGGAGTGCCAAACTGGGTATTGGAGTGCTTAACTGAGTATTGGAGTGCCTAACTGGGTATTGGAGTGCTTAACTGAGTATTGGAGTGCCAAACTGGGTATTGGAGTGCCAAACTGGGTATTGAAGTGCTTAACTGAGTATTGGAGTGCCCAACTGAGTATTGGAGAGCCAAACTGAGTATTGGAGTGCCAAACTGGGTATTGGAGTGCTTAACTGAGTATTGGAGTGCCCAACTGAGTATTGGAGTGCCCAACTGAGTATTGGAGTGCCCAACTGAGTATTGGAGTGCCAAACTGAGTATTGGAGTGCCTAACTGAGTATTGGAGTGCCAAACTGAGTATTGGAGTGCCAAACTGAGTATTGGAGTGCCAAACTGAGTATTGAAGTACCAAACTGAGCATTGGAGAGCCAAACTGAGCATTGGAGAGCCATATCGAGCATTGAAACTCCATACTTAGGTGCCGAAAATAGCATCGGGGTAAGCGAATAAAAGAAATCGGGCAATGAAGCAGCAACCTACGAGTAAAAAGTCCACAAAATTCACTTACAGAAAATCGCTAATGCAGATTTAAAAAATAAGCTCGCGCTTCAACTTGGCATAAGTTTTTACAATCTATCTACCTTCATTATATCTCATGGTCAAAAGCGGCGCTATAGGCGAAAATCTCTTAACCTAAAGCAAACAAAAAATCTTCTAGCTGCTGTTTTTGTTATGTTCTGATTTTACAAGCCGAGAGACCAATGACCGGACAAGTGTGTGGAGGACTTTCAGGACACCCGAAAGCGGCATTCGATTCGATAGGAAAAGACTTTCACTTTGACATATAAGTTTAGGCTGCACAAACAAGAGCCATGAAGTGGGAAAGAGAGACGAAATGCAGCTGAACACACAGAGCCAGAAGAAGTGAATTTCTTTAAACTGCAGCGTGCCCCATAAAAATAGAATTTGGCCACCCTGAAAGGCAGTGCAGTCTCCATCGCTATCGAAGCTATCTTATCAGTCCCATCCCAGAGGTCCAATGACAGATGCGCCCCTAGCAGCTCATTTTTGGGTGAGGGGGCTAGCATTGGCATTGCTTGACTAAAAGTTTGTCTTCATATTATTTTTAGCTAACTAAAAATAATAAGCTATTATGTTCAACTAAAACTTGGTGCTTTTACATTAGACATAAAACTTAATAAAATAAAATAAAGTAAAATAATAAGTTAACTTATTATTTTTAACAAAGTTAATCAGTTAAAAATAATCCCATTTATGCCATTTCAAGGAAAGCCTTCGTAAAACTGAACCAAAACAGAATTGCAGCATCTGTCTGCAGTACTGCACAATAAAGCTGGATGCCATTGTTGCTAGTACAGCCCATTTTGGATTCCTACCTTTGATCTAAGCATCATATTACTTCAACACTAGATATCATATTGGACTTCGCCCCATCCTCTAGAGCGCCTCAATAAGATAGCTACTCTGGTGCTTGACTATGTGCAATAGACGACTATGCTTTCCAATAATAGCAACAGCTTTCTGGTATGAGTGGGCCAACATCAGATGGATAGACAGCTCAGCATACTTAACCATCAAGTGTCAACTGACAACTATCAAGCGCTTACTGAGATTTGGGAAACTGGCTGCTTTTCTCTTCAAATTGACCAAGCCAAAACGGCATAAGAGTGCAAAATAACTGAGCATAGTTGACTGCAATATGCTACAATATGATTCCTTTACACTCGACTAGATCTAGTGTAAATCGACTGACTGGACCTGCCAAATCAACTATATCTAAGCAGATAGCTGCAACTGTTTTTTATGTACATCAACCACTCGCATATGAAGGACAATTGTTTGGCTATTATGAGCAACAGCTGTAATGCCATGAGAGAAGCAAATAGGTACTATGTAGTTTGTCCAAAGGCGAATGGTTTACCAAACATTGTTGATCTTGAAGGCTGCTCTTTGCACCACATTTCTAATGTGGCAAAGCATCATTGTGCCTCATTGGACCTAAGGGTCACAATAGAATATCTAGTAAAAGAAATTACTATAACTTTTAGTGTTCAAAAGAAATAAAATAAAACTGGGCCCATAATTTCAAAGGCCCAGTCTAAAATGCATAAAACAATTTAAAAAATATACTAAATATTATAAATACAAAGACTATTAAAATCTAGATTCATTATGCAGCATATATTAAAACTTTCTTGTTTGCATTAAAAAAATTAATATGCACTGGCATACAATTGGGATATAGTGCATATATAATTTGGTTTAAATAATATCAGCAATTTGGTTTCTGTGGCATATGCATAGAGCAAGTGTTGCATGCAGGATATTTTTAGGCCACAAATAAAAACCCTCTTGATAGATTAAAATTGTTATAATCAAAAAGGCAATAACTTTGGATATTATCCAGGAAGCAACTTTTCTTCAATTTTACAATAAGAGTTGGTACTGTATTATATAATTCATGCTGTATTAGATTACTTATTATGATATAGGTTAGCTTACTATTGATTTAATCTTAATTTGTTTGTAAGTTACAAATGTTCTCTGGCTACAAATAGTAATTCCCAATTATTCACTATAACTCTAGGAACTAGCTGTGACCATCCAGGTTGAAAATAATTAGTTTCTAAATATAAGACATTTGTCCAATAAATATTACTCTTTCAATATCTAACTAATGCAGTACTTATTGAAAGAAATAGACTAAAAATATCAAAAAAAAATAATCTAAGTTACCCTTAAATAAATGTGGTATTGAATTGGGTTGATAGTCATTTTGCCTGCTGATAGTTTGTCTGCTGCCCTTTTGTCTACTAATGTATGTCAAGGTTGTTTGATTTATTGAAGGGATCATTTTGTTTGCCATTAAATTTTTTACAAGAAAGATATTTCATGTCTAGCTATTACCAATTTACCAATTATAATATTTGCTAATATTTGTCATCTTGCACATATCATTGTAATTGTTATCATTATGTCATTATCTTTTCTTAATTATTTTGTTTTACAGTACATCCACTTTATTGATTCCTTTTTAATCCAAATTCTGCAAACTTCTTGAATTTCCCAATTGCTGCTATCTCAGGAATCCCTGCTATATTAGTTATATTAGCAGGAAGTTTGAACCTGCTTGATCTAACATTGTCTTCTTAGTTGTTATACTTTTAGCTACATACATGCGCAACACCCAGCCGACCTGGCTGAATTGGCCGGGTGACAGGCCTGCCAAGCAAGGGATGTCGCAAAATCACTGATGCAAGTCGAAAAATCGCTGATGTAAGTCACAAAATTGGTGAAAAACGAGGGGGTAAGTTGCAAAATAGAGAAGAATTGGGAAGATTCAGGCAAGAATCGTTCGCGGGACCTTTTTTTTTTTGGTCCTTCGAAATTTTTGGCCAACTAAGTCGCAAATTTTTCCACTGACGACCTATGTTGCACTTACACTGAACAACATTGCACTTTTGGTCAGAAACAATGTCGCACTTACACTGAACAACATTGCACTTTTGGTCAGAAACAATGTCTCACTTACACTAAACAACGTTGCACTGGCCGGGTAAGATTCAGGAGGTTGCGCATGTATGTTTAGCTAGGCAAAATATAGCACACAATCAACTTTGATGACATCCTGTTCATCAATGATTCAATGAAAAAAAATTGGTTTGTCTACTGGCAAATGAACTGGTAGCAGACAAAATGAGTGCATACCTTGAATTTTTGCCCTTTTTGACAATTGCCTTTTTTATTGTCACCCTTTTGACCATTGCAAAACTGTTGTTTGATCCTTTTTTGCTTCACTAAGCACAAATTGCAAATATATATTGGCTTAAAATAATAATTTTTCATTATAGCTATTCTGGATACATGTAACATGATTTTGAGTATGGCTTAATGTTATATTCTTTATGTATAACTGTTTTAAGAAAAAAATCTTGACTAAATTTGGTTTATGGCTAAATTGAGTTCCACCACAAAAAATATGGAACTGCAATACATAAAAATTTATGGTATGGTCATGACTGGGTCATTTGCACTTCCGCAAGAGCAAACCAAGTTTTCAACATCAAATTCAGGAATATTTAAGTTAAATTGCACAATAATTGCATAAAATAAGTTTTAATAATAACATTAATAATAATTGAGTGGAAAAATTGTGTCGGAAGAATCTTATTACTATACCAGTTTTTTTACTTTAGTTGGATAAATGTTTAGAAAACTAGGTGATTATTCTATTTATTATTTCTTGTAAACATATATATTTTTAATTAACATTCAAAGAAGGACATAGAGGATTGGAAAAAAGAAAAAATGAATTGTAATCAGTTATCAAGAACGCAAAACACGGGTGTCAAACAAGATAAATTGGTCGGTAAAATGCTTTCAGCAAGTCATTTGAATCCAGTGAGTAAGGAAGCAATAAATAATTTTATAATTTCTCAAGAATCCAAAAAATTGATGTCAATGTTTATTAGCATAGTTTTAGCTAAACTTTATAACTCTATTCAGGTAAACTAAGTAAACAAAAAGGCTTTGTTAATTATTACAATTAAAATTTAAAATGTAGCATCTATTCTTTGAAAACACATTTTCGGTATATTCTTGTAAGTTGTAAGTTGTAAGTGCCTTTTGAAGCTATAAATTTACGTAATAAATTTACTAGCCATGATTTCTTAGACCTTTTTAAAATCCATCACTCTTGAGTAATGCAATAGGCCGACTTTCATGTTGAATTATTAGAAAAATATTCTTATTGCCATCATTATTTAAAAGGCAACGACAGTAGGACATTCAAGCATTCCTACTTACTGCTTAACTTTGACGTATTTGAAATACCAAAAATTTGCTTCATTTTTATCTGCCTATAGTGTGCTTTTATATCTTAAGCTAGCAGCTTAGCTGTAAAGCTACAAAAGTAAGTACATAATATATTTCATTAAAACACCTGTTCATGACATGTTAAAATGCTTTTGTATTTGCTTTTGGGCCTATTCATATATGTGAATATTTTTATTAGTAAGACTTAACCAAGGGACTTTAGAAAAGACAAATAAAAATTATATTGCTAAATATAAATATTTTTTATATTAATTAATTTTAAAACAACAAATAACCTTGTTGCGAATTAAATATACTAGTTTGCTATTTTCTTTTATAATCTAATAATTAATTTCACACAGGTTTTTGTTTGGACCTAATTATATTATTATGGTCCAGTTTGGCAAAGGTAGCTAGGCAAAATTAGTTATTGATAGGACAATTTGGCAAAACTATGTATGGTATGCCATGCATCAATAAAATATATGAAAATTTTGCTAATTGGAGGTGCATCCATTGTAGTTTGATTAAAATATATATTGCTTATTTTTTCTATGTATTATTTTAATCTAAATAAGTATATTTTATTATCAAATATAGTAGGATAAATTATCTATTTAAAGTGGACAGTACTTTATTATTTTATATTGCAATGGTATATATGTTTAAGTAGCTATATGTTTTCTATCTAAATTGCATATTTCTAGGTTGATAAAAATCAATTGTAAAGTAAAATCAATAAAAATAAGTGGTTTATTTAAAATGAAATAATGAATAATGACATCAAGATGTTTTTTGTTAAGTTTTCTTTGGTGAAATATATTGCTAAAATTTTCTAAAATAATTGCTTGACAATTTGAAATAAATGATCTTATTTTATTAAGTTAGAGACTATTGTTATAAAGACCACTTTGGTTTGCCTTTAGTAAGCCACTTAATAAGCCATTTTAGTGGCTGACTTAAATGACAAATAGAACTATTCCTAGTAAAAATAGCTCATGGGCCTTTTTTAATTGTTTTTTTTAACCTTTGGTTCAACAATACTACTATTTTTTAAATGTATTACAAGTTTGTAAATTATTGTAAGGGAGATATGAAAATATTGAAGCTTATTTTTGTCATTTGTTAATTACTCAAGCAAAATTGAAATGTTGGGACTCTTATTTTTTTCCAATCTAACTCTGAGTCTATTATGGGAAATAGACTGTTGCCAAAATAGTCCTGTTTGGTACTTGAGTGACTTGTCACTAAAATGATTAAAACCTATTAATTAGCGCTTTTAAACTTTTAACAATATAAAATTTTGGTAAAGATTGTAGTCTTAAATATTGTGAATATAAATTAGTATCATTTCGCTCTAGTAAAAAATTATCTTTTGTAATAAGAAGAATTAAATTAACTTTGTGTCACCTAATAATGCCAAGACTACATACAATGCATTCTAAGTGCATAGCTTGCTTTGTTCCTTTTTAATTAGTATTTGTCTATTTAAAGTGGACAGTACAGGTTATAATACATGTGCTATTTTAGGTAGTTAGTCAATCAGTTATGCCACAATTTTCTACAAATCCTCTCACACAAAATGCAACGCAGCGGCCGACCCAGACAGAGCCTACGTCTCGTCAGTCATCTCGTCGATTCGACAGATGATGAGCTTTGCCAACGCTATGGAGAATCTGATGCCGCCCGCTGGAGGCGCAGCAGCCGGCTCCGCTGCGGCCACGTACCGAGGGTACCTCGGGCCGCTGTCGGCTCGATCTCATTTGGCCGCCGCTGCCGCTGCTGCAGCTGCCGCCGCTTCTGCGCCCACTTCCTCATCCTCGGCAACATCGGCTGCTGCCAGAAACTCCTCAGCCAGCGGCAGCAGCGATTTTACTCCGAGGCAGGCAACAGAGAATCGGCAGGAGTGGCTAGACTCCCTTGCTGATAAGCGGCTGCTGGTAGGCGGCGACAGGGAGCTGCACGAACTGGTACTGCAGTATCTTGTCAGCCAGGTAAGTAGTGTTTTTGGGTATCCTTCTATTTCTTTGAAATCCGTTTTATTAGCCGCCGCTATTTTCTATTGAATCAGCCTCACCGCTCCATCTCTCCTTGAATCAGCCTCCCCGCTCCATCTCTCCTTGAATCAGCAGCCTCCCCGCTCATCTCTCCTTGAATCAGCCTCCCCGCTCCATCTCTCCTTGAATCAGCCTCCCCGCTCCATCTCTCCTTGAATCAGCCTCCCCGCTCCATCTCTCCTTGAATCAGCCTCCCCGCTCCATCTCTCCTTGAATCAGCCTCCCCGCTCCATCTCTCCTTGAATCAGCCTCCCCGCTCCATCTCTCCTTGAATCAGCCTCCCCGCTCCATCTCTCCTTGAATCAGCCTCCCCGCTCCATCTCTCCTTGAATCAACCTTCCCGCTCCATCTCTCCTTGAATCAGCCTCCCCGCTCCATCTCTCCTTGAATCAGCCTCCCCGCTCCATCTCTCCTTGAATCAGCCTCCCCGCTCCATCTCTCCTTGAATCAGCCTCCCCGCTCCATCTCCACCAAAATCAGCCTTAAGTTGAAAAGCCCCTTAAATTCACTCTGAGTAAATTGGTCTTTAATGCGTTAACTAAAAACTCAGCCACATTAGCCAGTCTATCTGCCTACCGGTACTTTGCCCAGGGCCACCTAGAAGCAGCCGAAGCGTTTCGCCGGGAAGCCGCCGCTCTGTTGCCGACGTCGCAGCCGCCTCTAGACGGACCCGTCCTCGACTCAACTGATACAGGTGCGATTGGCAAAGTGAGCGACATGGACCAATTCCGCGTCAGCCTGCTCGAGGCGATTCAGTCCGGCCGGCCAGCTGATGCCCTGGCCGAATTGGCGGCTGCCAGGCCCGGCCTGCTGGCCGCCCGCCCGGAGTTGGCCTTCCGCCTGCGCCTGCAGCAGCTGCTGGAGCTGATCCGCGCCGGCAGCGTGGCCGATGCGCTCGATCTGGCGCAGGCGGAGCTGGCGCCTCTGGTTGCTGACAGGCCGCATCTGGTGCCCGACCTGGAAGAGTGCATGGCCCTGCTGGCGTTTGAACGGCCTGCCGAGTCTGCCGCCTTTGGTATGGTCTGTCTGTCTGTCTGTCTGTCTGTCTGTCTGTCTGTCTGTCTGCCTGCCTGTCTGTCTGTCTGCCTGTCTGTGTGTCTGTGTGTCTGTCTGTCTGTCTGCCTGTCTGTGTGTCTGTCTGTCTGTCTGTCTGCCTGTCTGTGTGTCTGTCTGTCTGTCTGTCTGTCTGTCTGTCTGTCTGTCTGTCTACCTGTCTGTCGGATTGTCGGTATGGGACAGTCTTTCTGTCCGTCTGTCTGTCTGCCTGTCTGTGTGTCTGTCTGTCTGTCTGTCTGTCTGTCTGTCTGTCTGTCTGTCTGTCTGCCTGTCTTCTCACCCGCCTGCCTGTCTGTAGGCCATATAAGAATGTCCACACAGCGCACTCACAATCGCCTGCTGCAGGTCCCTGGCTGAGCGTCGGGCAGCGCCGCCTGCTGGCCTGCGAACTGAATGCAGTGCTGCTTGAGGAGGCCGCTTCAGAAGCCGGCGTGGAGAAATCAGCAGTCGGGACTCCTACTCATAGTAGTAAGTTGGAATACCTATTGCGCCTAGCGTTGTGGTCGCAGGAGCAGCTGGCTGCGGCCAAAGTGCGCGGCTTTCCACGACTAACAGTCGATTCGCTAGGTGAGGCGGCCTTTCAAGATTAAACAAGAATGAGGCTTGCACTGCAAAAATCAATCGAAGTACTTGACATGTTTTTTTTTGTTTCTAGCATAAACTTTTTTTAATTCGCAAATTTTTTCTATCTCTATGTCAGATTTTCTTAAAGGGTGTATATTACTACTTAAAGTAGACAAGAACAGATTTTTCGTGTTAAATCAATTTCCTGATTGTTTTACGGGTATGCTGTGTTCTATAATTAACGCATAAACCAAACCGTTTGGTAGTTGTTATTTTTTATCTGCTTCTTTAAGTTTTAATTTTAATTATTCATAAGTTTTAATAATAATTCGCGATAGGAAACTAACTATCGCTACTGACAGTAGCTAAGCTGCTAAATTAAAATTGTCATCTACAATAACTGGACAATTTTCTTTCACCCAGTATCCTACTTTGTATGCTGACCGTGAAACCTGTCTTGTATAGAATTTGTCTCGATCAATTATTAAAGTCAATTGTTGACTATGTTTTGAGTAGCTTTTGAAAAAAAGGAATATTAATATAATAAAGGTCTTTTCTCACTTGTCCTCGCTGATACTCGCTTATTTGCAGAAATGAAATTGTTGTCTTTCCTTTGTTGCCGATTGATTTCGTTTCTCAGACCGGTTAAAATACATTGTTAATATTAAAACAAAAAATCTGTTGATAAACAGACCTGTGGCACATGGACTTTTAGACTGGTGCAATCCTTTAGCCCCATGACCCAACAGATAGGGAATTAAATGCGTTCTAATGGGATCTGAACGGAGCAGAGGAGATCTGTGGGATCTGAAGGGAGCAGAGAAGGTCTGTGGGATCTGGAGGGAGCAAAGGAGATCTGTGGGATCTGAAGGGAGCAGAGGACATCTAAACCAGCAGAGGAGATCTGTGGGATCTGAAGGGAGCAGAGGACATCTGAACCAGCAGAGGAGATCTGTGGCATCTGAAGGGAGCAGAGGAGATCCTTGGGATCTGAAGCAGCAGAGGGGGGTTTTTGGGATCTGAAGCAGCATAGGTAAAACTTTAAGATCTGAATTAGCAGAGGGAATCTTAGGATCTGAAGCGGTAAAAGTGCATCTATATCATTGCCTAAATTAGCCTAAATTATTGGGGATAACTCGTGTGATTGCTGGGTAAGGGTTCTCCGGGGCAAACCCCGAGCAAGATATCCACTTCTATACACGAGAGCCTAGCAAGATAACAAAATAGGCAAAAGGTTGCCTCTAAACTTGATGGTGAACTGTTATTTGGTCTTAAAGTACGTTAGCATTAAATTTTACAGGCCGGTTGACCCGTTCGATGAGCGAAATACCTCAATCCAACCTGTTGCCTTCTGGTCTATTGTTAGCAAGCCGCGAATCTACTGAGAATTATGCGCTAGAAAAAATTAGCGCTTCTAATGGCAAGTGTCCTCAAGCTGGTGTCCTCACCCCTTAATTGACAAAATGTAAAGCAGGGAAAGCTACAACTTGCTTCGACTGTAATATTAACGCTTGCAACGCTTCAATCGACACCAGCAAGTTGCCCCAGCTGTCCGTCGTTCGACGGTCTCAAAAAGGCTCAAGCGATACAGCAATACACGCATTCTGTCCGGACAATGCAATTAGAGTGCGCTCGGCTGGACTACCAAAAATATTCTTTTGACTGGGTGTGGACAGGCTGCGCTACTGACTGGCCTTATGGAATCGCGGAAAATTGACTACCAGCACGCGGTAATTTCAAACTTGCGTCGAGTGCACCAAAGATTCCGGCAACTGCAAGGTGGTCGAAAAAGAGCTCCTGGCGTCCGCGGAAGCGGTGGCGGCAGCGGCGCCCTTTGCCTACTGACTATAAAACACCGACTTGTCATCAACACCCACAAACAGGCAGGCAACTTGTGGAAGTACGAGCTAATTTCGGTCTTTAAGAGCGAGTGCCAACCAACACCAGAGAGTCTTAGTGCGGTCTCGGTCTCGTCACAACATTTATAAAAAAATAAGTCAAGGTTGAATAAGGACGATGTCACATCTTGTTTTGTTTATGCAACGCATAAGATCAACATTATTTAAAAGTCGGCCACAGTACATTTGCGCTAGGACGCTTTCTAAATCAGCAAACTCTATGAAAGCGTGCATTAAATACGTTAGTAATCAGGTGCCGGTTGTAAAATTCAAAACAAATTGGAGCGTCTTTAAATGAGCAGTACCAAAAATCAGAATACATTCGCGTCAATAGCTACTCGTTTCGCTGTTGTGAGTAGCTTAAGTGTACACAAGTAAATAAAACAGGATAACAAAAATAAAAGCCCAAAACAATTTGTCAAACCAAGTGGGAAAATCGGATTGCATAATTCCTGTCTCTCTCTATCAGAGGTGGCCACACAATGCTAAAATTAAATTAGAATGCGTTTGACAGCCAACCGAATGTGGAATTGTCAGACAATGTGTCAGGAAAGTTCGGCAAACAAAAAACAGCATGCAGCTCAACAAAAAATACCAAGAATACAGGTGTGGCGCTTGTATGTGTTAATTCGCATTGCAACGGTATTTACATGACGTACATAAAGCGAAAAAAACGTTAAGTATTCCCAGAGTTGCCCGCAATAAAAAGTTGAGGTGAAAGAACAGTCTAAGTAAAACAAAACAAGTAATTTAATAAAACATTGAGATGCGAGTAAAAAGCGGACAGACGACAGCGAAAACAAACCAATAATAATATGCAACTAACATTCGAGAATAAAAGCATGCGGGCATTACTTGATGCAAATGTTTTCTCTCTTTTAGGTTGTTTTTTTAAAGTACAATTGCGTTCGTTCGCTAAGTAAAAAACACAGGGATTTTTATGCTTGCATACTAGTATGGAAGCGAAGGTAACTGAGAGCATAATTAAGATTGCTATTTGATTATTAATAAGCTAGTCATGAGCATCTAAACTCTAGCAAATCAGAAAAGATCGTAACGGAATCAAGCCAGCTCCAGTCTCTCTGACTTCCAGCCAATCAGGAAAGAGTAACAGTATCAAGCCAACCCGCCCTCCTTTAGTTCCAGCCAATCAACGAAGAGTAGCAGCATCAAGCCAACCCGCCCTCCCTTTAGTTCCAGCCAATCAACGAAGAGTAGCAGCATCAAGCCAACCCGCCCTCCCTTTAGTTCCAGCCAATCAACGAAGAGTAGCAGCATCAAGCCAACCCGCCCTCCCTTTAGTTCCAGCCAATCAACGAAGAGTAACAGCATCAAGCCAACCCGCCCTCCTTTAGTTCCAGCCAATCAACGAAGAGTAGCAGCATCAAGCCAACCCGCCCTCCTTTAGTTCCAGCCAATCAACGAAGAGTAGCAGCATCAAGCCAACCTGCCCTCATTTTAACGCAAATTTAAAATAGAATAGAAAAAGCAATAATTCACTAAGCCACTGAAGATGATATATAAAATCTATTAACAATATTCAGGTTCAAAAAGCCGCTAAAATAGCAGATATAGATGCATAAAAAACGAAATACGTAATCAAGAAATTTGAGGAATCTTAAACTAAGCGTGCAGTTGCAATAGGGCGAACAATGCGTGCAAACAAAAAGGCTAGAGTCCAAAAACGCGGAGCAGAGGATATTGACAAACATCAAGGAGAGACTAAAAACGTTAACGATGTGGAAAGATGTTCAGGTTAAAAGAGAAAATATGCTCGCGTGTTATACAATATGTACAATGTCTAGCTAAACATACATAAATGTATCGTTCTTTTAGAAAGTTACACAATAAACAGATTGACAAGAAAAATAATTTAGCAGGCAAAACTCAGGCCGCGCCAATTCTACACTTACAAATATTTATGCTTAGAGAATAGAACAGGAATGAAACATATTTATTAAAAAAAACTTATAGCCAACGGGTAATATATTTTAGCATCACCGAGTATCAAAATAATCTATAAATAGCCTAACTCTAGCCAATCAGTGAAGCAAAGCAAATTCAAGCCAACTCACCCTAATTTTCTATCACCCAATCAGAATCATCAGAGGGGCAGAGAACTATAGCCACCCACCCTCCTCTGCTACTGGAGCCAATTAGCGAATCAGTATTAGAAACACATAGGACGCTAATAAAACACAAATAACTACACACAAAAAATTTTATTTGACCAAATTCAGGCTTATAAGATAAAAAAATCTAGATGCCCTATCGGAGTAAAAACAGACGGAAAGTCGCTGTCAAAAAAAAGAGTTGTCACACAATAAGTCGTGTACTACGAATAAGAATGTACTTTTAATGATGAACTATAAGTTCTGAGAGAGAGAGACAGAGAAGGGATAACCGCTCAGGCTCGCAACGGCACGTAGGGATTCGGCACCGACTGCGGCCCCAGCATTGGTATCTCCTCCGGCGGTTTCAAAGCAGCTTCATGCTGTTGTTGCTGCTGCTGCTGCTGCGGGTGCTGCTGCTGTTGTTGAATCTGCTGGCTAAGCCGTTTGCTACTCCGATCTGGCAAGGTCACGGACACAGCGGAATCGCCCTGCGAGTACACGCTGCCATTGTGGAACCAGCTCTGCTGCCTGAACGCCTCAGTTAGTTCCGGCATCTCGTCCAGCATAACCAGCAGGTCGCGGAATGTTGAACGGGACCGGGGCCTCTGCGACCAGCAGTGGGCCATCAGTTCAGAAAGGAAGTCCGGACAGTCCTCCGGCGGCTGCAGAGTCTTGCCAGATTTCACCATATTAACCACCTCTTCGTTGCTGCGACTATTGAACGGTTGGTGAGCCAGGGTGGCGATTTCCCACAGCACCACGCCGTAGGACCAGACATCTGTGGCCGTGGTGAACACGCCGTCTCTGAGCGACTCCGGGGCCATCCAGCGCACTGGCAGAGGCGCCTGGCCTTCTTTCTTGTAATAGTCCGAATAATACACGTCGCGGGTCATGCCGAAGTCTGTGGTGCGGGTGATGAGGCGGCCGATGGGAAACGGGATGCTGGCTCATTAGCAGTTATTGACTAGCATAATTTATCCTCACTCAAGCTACTTTCAATGCCTGGCCACTTCACCTACTCTCAATGCTGGCCACTTCTCCTACTCTCAATGCCTGGCCACTTCACCTACTCTCAATGCCTGGCCACCTCAGCTACTCTCAATGCCTGGCCACCTCAGCTACTCTCAATGCCTGGCCACTTCAGCTACTCAATGCTGGCCACCTAACCTACCCTCAATGCCTGGCCACTTCAGCTACTCTCAATGCTGGCCACTTCAGCTACTCTCAATGCCTGGCCACCTCACCTACTCTCAATGCCTGGTCACCTCACCTACCCTCAATGCCTGGCCACTTCAGCTACTCTCAATGCCTGGCCACCTCACCTACTCTCAGTGCCTGGCCACCTCACCTACTCTCAGTGCCTGACCACATCTACTCTCAATGCCTGGCCACTTCAGCTACTCTCAATGCCTGGCCACTTCAGCTACTCAATGCTGGCCACCTAACCTACCCTCAATGCCTGGCCACTTCAGCTACTCTCAATGCTGGCCACCTCACCTACTCTCAATGCCTGGTCACCTCACCTACCCTCAATGCCTGGCCACTTCAGCTACTCTCAATGCCTGGCCACCTCACCTACTCTCAGTGCCTGGCCACCTCACCTACTCTCAGTGCCTGGCCACCTCACCTACTCTCAGTGCCTGACCACATCTACTCTCAATGCCTGGCCACTTCAGCTACTCTCAATGCCTGGCCACTTCAGCTACTCAATGCTAGCCACCTTTCCTACTCTCAATGCCTGACCACCTCAGCTACTCTCAATGCCTGGCCACTTCAGCTACTCTGAATGCCTGGCCACTTCAGCTACTCAATGCTGGCCACCTTTCCTACTCTCAATGCCTGGCCACCTCAGCTACTCTGAATGCCTGGCCACTTCACCTACTCTCAGTGCCTGGCCACATCTACTCTCAGTGCCTGGCCACCTCAGCTACTCTGAATGCCTGGCCACTTCACCTACTCTCAGTGCCTGGCCACATCTCCTACTCTCAGTGCCTGGCCACTTCAGCTACTCTCAATGCCTGGCCACCTCAGCTACTCTCAATGCCTGGCCACTTCAGCTACTCTCAATGCTGGCCACCTTTCCTACTCTCAATGCCTGGCCACCTCAGCTACTCTCAATGCCTGGCCACTTCAGCTACTCTGAATGCCTGGCCACTTCAGCTACTCAATGCTGGCCACCTTTCCTACTCTCAATGCCTGGCCACCTCAGCTACTCTCAATGCCTGGCCACTTCAGCTACTCAATGCTGGCCACCTCACCTACTCTCAATGCCTGGCCACCTCACCTACTCTTAATGCCTGGCCACCTCACCTACTCTCAATGCCTGGCCACTTCAGCTACTCTCAATGCCTGGCCACCTCAGCTACTCTCAATGCCTGGCCACCTCAGCTACTCTCAGTGCCTGGCCACCTCACCTACTCTCAATGCCTGGCCACCTCACCTACTCAATGCCTGGCCACCTCAACTACTCTCAATGCCTGGCCACCTCACCTACTCTCAATGCCTGGCCACCTCAGCTACTCTTAATGCCTGGCCACCTCACCTACTCTCAATGCCTGGCCACCTCAGCTACTCTCAATGCCTGGCCACCTCAGCTACTCTCAATGCCTGGCCACCTCAGCTACTCTCAATGCCTGGTCACCTCAGCTACTCTCAGTGCCTGGCCACCTCAACTACTCTCAATGCCTGGCCACCTCAGCTACTCTCAGTGCCTGGCCACTTCAGCTACTCTCAATGCCTGGCCACCTCACCTACTCAATGCCTGGCCACCTCAACTACTCTCAATGCCTGGCCACCTCACCTACTCTCAATGCCTGGCCACCTCAGCTACTCTCAATGCCTGGCCACCTCACCTACTCAATGCCTGTCCACCTCAACTACTCTCAATGCCTGGCCACCTCAGCCACTTTCTTTCAGCTAATGGCCAGCAAATGCTTCATAGCGGGCAAGCGACTCACCGCCAATCTTGACGCAGTAATCAGCCGTCACCATGCAGTTTCTGGCTGCCAGGTCTCGGTGAACGTACTTCTTAGTCTCCAGGTAGAACATGCCGTCGGCGATTTGCGCGCACCAGAGCACCAGCTGGTTGCGATCGTACATGGGCCTGCTGATGGGATCGTCGGAGTCTGGGCGCATCTGGCGCAGGCAGGTTTTCAAATCGCCGTTCTCCATCAGCTCCATCAGCACTAGGATGGGGACGTTCTCGGACACGACGCCGATTAGGCGAACAACGTGGGCGCATTGGCGAAACTTTTTCATGTGCGTGGCCTCCTGCAGGAATTCGTGACGCTCGCGCATTGTCGCCTTCTCGTTGACGTTCTTCACGGCTACGGGCACGTCCTCTCGGCTGGGCAGGTAGGGCGCCGCCGGGGTGCTCAGAGAGCGCACCACGCCGCGGTACACTCGGCCGAATGAGCCCGTGCCAAGGATGTCTTCCTCGCTGTAGGTCACCTGCAGGTTGGAGGGGCGTAATTGAGAGTGAGGAGAACAGCAATTTTAGGATGGGGACAGCCGCACTTAAATAATGGGGACAGCCGCACTCATGGGAGGGCACAGCCGCACTTAAATAATCGGGGCAGTCGCACTTATAGGATAGGGACAGATGGACTAATAGGATAGGGACAGATGCACTTATAGGATAGGGACAGCCGCACTTATAGGATAGGGACAGATGCACTTAAAGAATAGGGACAGATGCACTTATAGGATAGGGACAGATGCACTTATAGGATAGGGACAGATGCACTTATAGGATAGGGACGGATGCACTTATAGAATAGGGACAGATGCACTTATAGGATAGGGACGGATGCACTTATAGAATAGGGACAGATGCACTTATAGGATAGGGACAGATGCACTTATAGGATAGGGACAGATGCACTTATAGGATAGGGACGGATGCACTTATAGAATAGGGACAGATGCACTTATAGGATAGGGACAGATGCACTTATAGGATAGGGACGATACACTCAGGACACGAAAAAAGACGCATTTTCCAGTACTTAAGTATTGGAATCGATAAACCGAAGGATCAAATTTTTAGCCGAAATTAATAGGTACAGATATTCAAGTCCAGCTTCCTTAGGAGCGAATCGACCACAAAAGATTCCTTGAAACGACCTTTTAATTACAAGTACCACGACGGAAACAATCGCTAGACTAATGAAAAGAGAGACAATGCAAAAGAAGACAAAGTCGCAAAAGCAGAAAAATGCGGCGCGCTGCTTGTCGATTTCTACGAATAAGATTTCGCAGCGGATGCACATAGGGATTAGCGCGTAAAAGCGAAGATTGAAAATGAAAAACCTAAATCGGCTGGTCAGAGCGAGAGCTGCAGCAACTCAGACGGATACAGGAAAATTACAGGTTGGCATCAGCAGGCAGTGAAGCACAGAAATTACAGAGACTCGCGAGACAAAATGTAGTAGAAGAGACAGAGTTGAGGCAGTGCAAAACCACCTGAGATTTTCCGCTATCAACAAAATGTCTGTCTGTCGCCTTTCGGAAAATTATGCAGTTCCGCAGAAAGAAATGAAAGTAAAATAAGGAAGGCGGTTTGACTAAAGAGTCTATGAGGCTAACGGCCCAACAACCTGAGGATCTGGGATTTGACAAAGCTTGAGGATCTGGGAGTTGACAAAGCTTGAGGATCTGGGAGTTAACTGAGCTTGAGGATCTGGGAGTTAACTGAGCTTGAGGATCTGGGAGTTGACAAAGCTTGAGGATCTGGGAGTTGACAAAGCTTGAGGATCTGGGATCTGACAAAGCTTGAAGATCTGGGATTTGACAAAGCTTGAAGATCTGGGATTTGATAACGCTCGAGGATCTGGGATTTGACAAAGCTTGAGGATCTGGAAGTTGACAAAGCTTGAGCATCTGGGATTTGACAAAGCTTGAGGATCTGGGAGTTGACAAAGCTTGAGGATCTGGAAGTTGACAAAGCTTGAGCATCTGGGAGTTGACAAAGCTTGAGCATCTGGGAGTTGACAAAGCTTGAAAATCTGGGAGTTGACAAAGCTTGAGGATCTGGGATCTGACAAAGCTTGAAGATCTGGGATTTGACAAAGCTTGAGGATCTGGGAGTTGACAAAGGTTGAGGATCTGGGATTTGACAAAGCTTGAAGATCTGGGATTTCACTAAGCTTGAGGATCTGGGATTTCACTAAGCTTGAGGATCTGGGATTTCACTAAGCTTGAGGATTTGGGATTGACAAAGCTTGAGGATCTGGAAGTTGACAAAGCTTGAGCATCTGGGAGTTGACAAAGCTTGAGCATCTGGGAGTTGACAAAGCTTGAAAATCTGGGAGTTGACAAAGCTTGAGGATCTGAGATCTGACAAAGCTTGAAGATCTGGGATTTGACAAAGCTTGAGGATCTGGAAGTTGACAAAGCTTGAGCATCTGGGATTTGACAAAGCTTGAAGATCTGGGATTTCACTAAGCTTGAGGATCTGGGATTTCACTAAGCTTAAGGATCTGGGATTCGACAAAGCTTGAGGATCTGGGATTTCACTAAGCTTGAGGATCTGGGATTTCACTAAGCTTGAGGATTTGGGATTTGACAAAGCTTGAGGATCTGAGAGTTGACAAAGCTTGAGCATCTGGGATTTGACAAAGCTTGAAGATCTGAGAGTTGACAAAGCTTGAGGATATGGGAGTTGACAAAGCTAGAGGATCTGGGAGTTGACAAAGCTTGAGGATCTGGGATTTGACAAAGCTTGAGGATCTGGGAGTTGACAAAGCTTGAGGATCTGGGATTTGACAAAGCTTGAGGATCGGGGATCTGACAAAGCTTGAAGATCTGGGATTTTACTAAGCTTGAAGATCTGGGATTTCACTAAGCTTGAGGATCTGGGATTTGACAAAGCTTGAAGATCTGGGATTTCACTAAGCTTGAGGATCTGGGATTTCACTAAGCTTGAGGATCTGGGATTCGACAAAGCTTGAGGATCTGGGATTTCACTAAGCTTGAGGATCTGGGATTTCACTAAGCTTGAGGATTTGGGATTTGACAAAGCTTGAGGATCTGGAATTTGACAAAGCTTGAGCATCTGGGAGTTGACAAAGCTTGAGGATCTGGGAGTTGACAAAGCTTGAGGATCTGGGATCTGACAAAGCTTGAAGATCTGGGATTTGACAAAGCTTGAGGATCTGGAAGTTGACAAAGCTTGAGCATCTGGGATTTGACAAAGCTTGAGGATCTGGAAGTTGACAAAGCTTGAGGATCTGGGATTTCACTAAGCTTGAGGATCTGGGAGTCAATTGAGCTTGAGGATCTGGGAGTTGACAAAGCTTGAGGATCTGGGATCTGACAAAGCTTGAAGATCTGGGATTTCACTAAGCTTGAAGATCTGGAATTTGACAAAGCTTGAGGATCTGGGATTTGACAAAGCTTGAGGATCTGGGATTTGACAAAGCTTGAAGATCTGGGATTTCACTAAGCTTAAGGATCTGGGATTCGACAAAGCTTGAGGATCTGGGATTTCACTAAGCTTGAGGATCTGGGATTTCACTAAGCTTGAGGATTTGGGATTTGACAAAGCTTGAGGATCTGGAAGTTGACAAAGCTTGAGCATCTGGGAGTTGACAAAGCTTGAGCATCTGGGAGTTGACAAAGCTTGAAAATCTGGGAGTTGACAAAGCTTGAGGATTGGGATCTGACAAAGCTTGAAGATCTGGGATTTCACTAAGCTTGAGGATCTGGGATTTGACAAAGCTTGAGGATCTGGGATTTGACAAAGCTTGAGGATCTGGGATTTCACTAAGCTTGAGGATCTGGGAGTTAACTGAGCTTGAGGATCTGGGAGTTGACAAAGCTTGAGGATCTGGGATCTGACAAAGCTTGAAGATCTGGGATTTCACTAAGCTTGAAGATCTGGGAGTTGACAAAGCTTGAGGATCTGGGATTTGACAAAGCTTGAGGATCTGGGATTTGACAAAGCTTGAAGATCTGGGATTTCACTAAGCTTGAGGATCTGGGATTCGACAAAGCTTGAGGATATGGGATTTCACTAAGCTTGAGGATCTGGGAGTTAACTGAGCTTGAGGATCTGGGAGTTAACTGAGCTTGAGGATCTGGGAGTTGACAAAGCTTGAGGATCTGGGAGTTGACAAAGCTTGAGGATCTGGGATCTGACAAAGCTTGAAGATCTGGGATTTGACAAAGCTTGAGGATATGGGAGTTGACAAAGCTTGAGCATCTGGGATTTGACAAAGCTTGAGGATCTGGGAGTTGACAAAGCTTGAGGATCTGGGAAGTTGACAAAGCTTGAGGATCTCGGGATTTGACAAAGCTTGAGGATCTGGGAGTCTGACAAAGCTTGAAGATCTGGGATTTTACTAAAGCTTGAAGATCTCGGATTTTATAACGCTCGAGGATCTGGGATTTGACAAAGCTTGAGGATCTGGGATTTGACAAAGCTTGAGGATCTGGGATTTGACAAAGCTTGAAGATCTGGGATTTCACTAAGCTTGAGGATCTGGGATTTCACTAAGCTTGAGGATCTGGGATTCGACAAAGCTTGAGGATCTGGGATTTCACTAAGCTTGAGGATCTGGGATTTCACTAAGCTTGAGGATTTGGGATTTGACAAAGCTTGAGGATCTGGAATTTGACAAAGCTTGAGCATCTGGGAGTTGACAAAGCTTGAGGATCTGGGAGTTGACAAAGCTTGAGGATCTGGGATCTGACAAAGCTTGAAGATCTGGGATTTGACAAAGCTTGAGGATCTGGAAGTTGACAAAGCTTGAGCATCTGGGATTGGACAAAGCTTGAGGATATGGGAGTTGACAAAGCTTGAGGATCTGGGAGTTGACAAAGGTTGAGGATCTGGGATTAGACAAAGCTTGAGGATCTGGGAGTTGACAAAGCTTGAGGATCTGGGATCTGACAAAGCTTGAAGATCTGGGATTTCACTAAGCTTGAAGATCTGGGATTTGATAACGCTCGAGGATCTGGGATTTGACAAAGCTTGAGGATCTGGGATTTGACAAAGCTTGAAGATCTGGGATTTCACTAAGCTTGAGGATCTGGGATTTCACTAAGCTTGAGGATCTGGGATTCGACAAAGCTTGAGGATCTGGGATTTCACTAAGCTTGAGGATTTGGGATTCGACAAAGCTTGAGGATCTGGGATTTCACTAAGCTTGAGGATCTGGGATTTCACTAAGCTTGAGGATTTGGGATTTGACAAAGCTTGAGGATCTGGAATTTGACAAAGCTTGAGCATCTGGGAGTTGACAAAGCTTGAGGATCTGGGAGTTGACAAAGCTTGAGGATCTGGGATCTGACAAAGCTTGAAGATCTGGGATTTGACAAAGCTTGAGGATCTGGAAGTTGACAAAGCTTGAGCATCTGGGATTTGACAAAGCTTGAGGATCTGGAAGTTGACAAAGCTTGAGGATCTGGGATTTCACTAAGCTTGAGGATCTGGGAGTCAATTGAGCTTGAGGATCTGGGAGTTGACAAAGCTTGAGGATCTGGGATCTGACAAAGCTTGAAGATCTGGGATTTCACTAAGCTTGAAGATCTGGGAGTTGACAAAGCTTGAGGATCTGGGATTTGACAAAGCTTGAGGATCTGGGATTTGACAAAGCTTGAAGATCTGGGATTTCACTAAGCTTGAGGATCTGGGATTCGACAAAGCTTGAGGATCTGGGATTTCACTAAGCTTGAGGATCTGGGATTTCACTAAGCTTGAGGATTTGGGATTTGACAAAGCTTGAGGATCTGGAAGTTGACAAAGCTTGAGCATCTGGGAGTTGACAAAGCTTGAGCATCTGGGAGTTGACAAAGCTTGAAAATCTGGGAGTTGACAAAGCTTGAGGATTGGGATCTGACAAAGCTTGAAGATCTGGGATTTCACTAAGCTTGAGGATCTGGGATTTGACAAAGCTTGAGGATCTGGGATTTGACAAAGCTTGAGGATCTGGGATTTCACTAAGCTTGAGGATCTGGGAGTTAACTGAGCTTGAGGATCTGGGAGTTGACAAAGCTTGAGGATCTGGGATCTGACAAAGCTTGAAGATCTGGGATTTCACTAAGCTTGAAGATCTGGGAGTTGACAAAGCTTGAGGATCTGGGATTTGACAAAGCTTGAGGATCTGGGATTTGACAAAGCTTGAAGATCTGGGATTTCACTAAGCTTGAGGATCTGGGATTCGACAAAGCTTGAGGATATGGGATTTCACTAAGCTTGAGGATCTGGGAGTTAACTGAGCTTGAGGATCTGGGAGTTAACTGAGCTTGAGGATCTGGGAGTTGACAAAGCTTGAGGATCTGGGAGTTGACAAAGCTTGAGGATCTGGGATCTGACAAAGCTTGAAGATCTGGGATTTGACAAAGCTTGAGGATATGGGAGTTGACAAAGCTTGAGCATCTGGGATTTGACAAAGCTTGAGGATCTGGGAGTTGACAAAGCTTGAGGATCTGGGAGTTGACAAAGCTTGAGGATCTCGGATTTGACAAAGCTTGAGGATCTGGGATCTGACAAAGCTTGAAGATCTGGGATTTTACTAAGCTTGAAGATCTCGGATTTTATAACGCTCGAGGATCTGGGATTTGACAAAGCTTGAGGATCTGGGATTTGACAAAGCTTGAGGATCTGGGATTTGACAAAGCTTGAAGATCTGGGATTTCACTAAGCTTGAGGATCTGGGATTTCACTAAGCTTGAGGATCTGGGATTCGACAAAGCTTGAGGATCTGGGATTTCACTAAGCTTGAGGATCTGGGATTTCACTAAGCTTGAGGATTTGGGATTTGACAAAGCTTGAGGATCTGGAATTTGACAAAGCTTGAGCATCTGGGAGTTGACAAAGCTTGAGGATCTGGGAGTTGACAAAGCTTGAGGATCTGGGATCTGACAAAGCTTGAAGATCTGGGATTTGACAAAGCTTGAGGATCTGGAAGTTGACAAAGCTTGAGCATCTGGGATTGGACAAAGCTTGAGGATATGGGAGTTGACAAAGCTTGAGGATCTGGGAGTTGACAAAGGTTGAGGATCTGGGATTAGACAAAGCTTGAGGATCTGGGAGTTGACAAAGCTTGAGGATCTGGGATCTGACAAAGCTTGAAGATCTGGGATTTCACTAAGCTTGAAGATCTGGGATTTGATAACGCTCGAGGATCTGGGATTTGACAAAGCTTGAGGATCTGGGATTTGACAAAGCTTGAAGATCTGGGATTTCACTAAGCTTGAGGATCTGGGATTTCACTAAGCTTGAGGATCTGGGATTCGACAAAGCTTGAGGATCTGGGATTTCACTAAGCTTGAGGATTTGGGATTTGACAAAGCTTGAGGATCTGGAAGTTGACAAAGCTTGAGCATCTGGGATTTGACAAAGCTTGAAGATCTGGGAGTTGACAAAGCAGGATTTAGGAATCGAAAATGCTTGAAGACAGGCAAACATAGAAAAATAACTACAGACGGCTCACCTGATCCCTGGGCACCTCCCACTCGTCGGGCGCGTACGTGTAGCTCCAATAGTCGGGATTCTCAGTGACGATGGTCTTACGAGAGCCGCGCTGTCGGCACACCAGCCAGCCGAGCAGGGCGCAGAACAGCAGCACGGCCACTGCGCCGGTCAGTCCGAGGGCGGTGGCCAGCTCTGTGGCTGCCCGGCCGGGCACGTCGGTGGACGCCACTGGCGACCAATCGCCCTGGCCCTGCGAGGTGACGGCGCGCACCTGAAACTGATAGGTGCCCTTGGGAAGGTCTCTCAGCAGGACGCCGCCAATGTTGGACGTGGCGAATGACGGATTGTTTGAATCGCCAGGTGACGGCGCCGGCTGGGGCCGGGCGCCAAAGTCTTGACGACCATCGGTTTTGTCGGCTGTGCCCGCGGTGTCCGAGTTGTTCGCGCTGACCAGGTGCGGAAAGTGAGCGGGAAACAAAGAGTTAGAAATGCCATAGATCTGATCGTTAGAAAGAGGGAGAAAACATTGTGAGAATACGAGCTAGAAAATGCTGGGTAATGGGATAAAAATAAAGGTAAAGATCGAAACGGTGCAAGCAGAGCGATTTTTTGGGACGGAAGCTTGAAGAATGGGAAGTGGAAAATGAAATACAAGAAAAAGAGGATAGGTTAGAGAGACGAGACTCGGAAGAAGAGAAGAGAGAAAGGAGATAACGAGAGAAGAGATTGGGAGGGAGAGAAGATAACAAGGGGAGATTGGGAGAGAAAGGAGATAACAAGGGGAGATTGGGAGGGAAAGGAGATAACAAGGGGAGATTGGGAGGGAAAGGAGATAGCAAGGGGAGATTGGAAGGGAAAGGAGATAACGAGAGAGGAGATTAAGATCGGTCTGAGAAAATTGTCCGATGAATTTCACTAAAATGCCGATTGATTTTTTTATCCTAACTATATCGCGCATAATGAAAATTTGATTCTAGCAACAGTTTGAGGATGGAGTTTGAGGATTTAAGAGACTAACGAATGATAAAGAATGGAATAAATCGAGCCCACAGAACAGTCACGTCTCTAGAGATAAAATATATAGTTCGATATAAACCCGATGTCACGCGCTGCTGGATATTTGCTTAGAATTTTGGATTGGCATATCAGATAGTTAAAAATCATGCAGCGCTTAAGCCTTGCCAGTCAGGAAATTAAAGCACCGCATCCGAAGAGTCTGATGCTTTAGAAATTCTCTTCTCTCTTATAGCTTTTTCCAGTCAGTCAGTCAGTCAGTCAGTCAGTCAGTCAGTCAGTCAGTCAGTCAGTCAGTCAGTCAGTCAGTCAGTCAGTCAGTCAGTCAGTCAGTCAGTCAGTCAGTCAGTTAGTCAGTCAGTCAGTCAGTCAGTCAGTCAGTCAGTCAGTCACTCACTCACCCTGTCAGTCAGTCAGTCAGTCAGTCAGTCAGTCAGTCAGTCAGTCAGTCAGTCAGTCAGTCAGTCAGTCAGTCAGTCAGTCAGTCAGTCAGTCAGTCAGTCAGTCAGTTAGTCAGTCAGTCAGTCAGTCAGTCACCCTGTCAGTCAGTCAGTCAGTCAGTCAGTCAGTCAGTCAGTCAGTCACTCACCCTGTCAGTCAGTCAGTCAGTCAGTCAGTCACTCACTCACCCTGTCAGTCAGTCAGTCGGTCACTCACCCTGTCAGTAACTTACTCAGCCTGTCAGTCAGTCAGTCAGTCAGTCAGTCAGTCAGTCAGTCAGTCAGTCAGTCAGTCAGTCAGTCAGTCAGTCAGTCAGTCAGTCAGTCAGTCAGTCAGTCAGTCAGTCAGTCAGTCAGTCACTCACTCACCCTGTCAGTCAGTCAGTCAGTCAGTCAGTCAGTCAGTCAGTCAGTCAGTCAGTCAGTCACTCACTCACTCACCCTGTCAGTCAGTCACTCACCCTGTCAGTCAGTCACTCACCCTGTCAGTAAGTCAATCACTCACCCTGTCAGTCAGTCACTCACCCTGTCAGTCAGCCAGTCACTCACCCTGTCAATCAGTCAGTCACCCTGTCAGTCAGTCACTCACTCACCCTGTCAGTCAGCCAGTCACTCACCCTGTCAGTCAGTCCGTCAGTCAGTCACGTTTTTGTGCTTTTATTTGCGCTTAGATTACTTTGCAGGTCTTTCTATTCATTTTGTAAACATGAGAACAAGGTCAGGGAGTAGAAAAATAACACTAAAGTAACAATAACAAAATACACACAATAGTCGGCGTACAGCCAAACGGACGCCATTCAAGCAAGCCACTGAATAGCTAGTGAGCGGCATTAGAATGCGAGCGCAGTACCCCATGACATTGTGCAGGCTTGCTATGCCCTATAATAAAATACCTATTTAAGGCTTGAGTCATCGAGCCTATGCATGCTTATGAGAAAGTTTGCACTAAAAACTACAAATGCCATATAGCTGTTGTCAACACTATTTATAGATATTTACCAAAATAGAAACACGCCTTGGGTCAAAAATATTTGTTTTCTTGCGTAAATTACATCTGGGAAGATAGGAAGAACTTTTAACCGAAAATAAACAAATTTCAGATTGTTGAAATTGTTCTCTCTCTCCCTACTGTGTACTTTGGTCTGGTGACTCTCTCTCCCTACTGTGTACTTTGGTCTGGTGACTCTCTCTCCCTACTGTGTACTTTGGTCTGGTGACTCTCTCTCCCTACTGTGTACTTTGGTCTGGTGACTCTCTCTCCCTACTGTGTACTTTGGTCTGGTGACTCTCTCTCCCTACTGTGTACTTTGGTCTGGTGACTCTCTCTCCCTACTGTGTACTTTGGTCTGGTGACTCTCTCTCCCTACTGTGTACTTTGGTCTGGTGACTCTCTCTCCCTACTGTGTACTTTGGTCTGGTGACTGTCTCTCCCTACTGTGTACTTTGGTCTGGTGACTCTCTCTCCCTACTGTGTACTTTGGTCTGGTGACTCTCTCTCCCTACTGTGTACTTTGGTCTGGTGACTCTCTCTCCCTACTGTGTACTTTGGTCTGGTGACTCTCTCTCCCTACTGTGTACTTTGGTCTGGTGACTCTCTCTCCCCATTGCGTACATTTGTCTGAGTTGTCGAAGGTAATGTAGCAAATTTACCGGATTAGGAAGCTACAGAGACTGCGAAAAAAAATTTAGGGCGATGTAAAAGCAGGATATAAAAGACAGAAATGATAAGCAGATAAATATCGCAAGCAAAAGCCAACTATAAAGCGGGTCAAACCGAACCTGAGACTGTCGTTAGCAACCGCCTTGTCCGTCAGCGAGGCGGCCGCATCGTCTGGCACGGAACGGCTGGTGCGCAGCAGCGGCTGACGGTCCGGCTGGCCGCTGAGCAGCCACTCCCTATAGGAGACGCACACGTACTGCCAGTTGCGATGCGACGGGCCCTTGTATTGAACTTCATAGTAGCGAACAACTCCGTTGGGATTTTTCGGTTTGCGCCATAATAGGCGCACGTCGCCGGGGTGTTCCTTGATTTCGGGCGATTCGAAGCGCAATTGGCCCGGGATTCGGTCGGCCTGGAGGCGGCCGCTGGTGCGCTGGATAATTCTGGCCGGGTTGGAGCACAGGTGCAGGATGGTCTGGTACTGCGGGTGCCGGAACTCCTCCTGGCAGGCGATCAGCTGTTTGGGAAGGTGCGGGAAGGTGCTTCTGCTATTGGATAGTAACATCAACTGATGTTACGCAAAATCTAAAAAATCTTACCCATAAAAAGCGCCACTCTAAAAATCCCACCCTGTAAAATGACTTCCCATACAAATCTCACCCTGTAAAAAGACTTCCCATAAAAATCTCACCCTGTAAAAAGACTTCCCATACAAATCTCACCCCATAAAAGCACCATTCAAACAAATCTATATTTATACTCACCGACAACTCGTAGTGCGTAAAGTGCTTCAAATTGGTGACAGTGTAGCCGGTACCCCGGACAGTGACGTAACCATCAATCCAGCGCCGATTGTCGCTAGGCGAATCCAACTGTTTAATAATGCGCCTCGGGCATTGCTCGTTGTCGCAACCTGGCTGATCTACTGTCGGCGGCGGCCCAGGCGTGGTCGGCTCTAACGTTGTTGCCCCAGCTGTGGTCGCCGTTGTACGCGCTGTGCTCGTCGCTAAGCTTGTCGTTGAAGTCGACGGTCCCCGGCGCTCCTCCTCCTGCTGGTCCTCCTCGCCCGCGGGAGTCGGCATCGAACCGCTGGAGCTCGATTTCGGACGATTCTTAGAAGCGCCGCCGCTGCCGCTGCTGCTGGCGTTGCCTGTCGGTGGCCGGGGCTTGAACTCGTGCAGCCGGTCGCCTATGCTGCGCGACTCCGGCGGCCTGCGTTTCATTCGGGTTTGTTAATTGAAAGCTTTAATGGGGGAGCTTTGTAGCTTATTGCGGGAGAGTAAAACTGTCTGGGTGCGCGCCATGCAGCTGGGCTTATTGAACTTAAAATTACTCTTTGCTGTGTCATACCTTGAAAATAAAAAAAACTCGTATAAATTAACCTTGCACAATAAACACAATCTGTTTTGACACAGTCTTCCTTCAGTACAATCTATCCTGACACAGTCTCCCTTGAGTACAATCTATCCTGACACAGTCTCTCTTGAGTACAATCTATCCTGACACAGTCTCTCTTGAGTACAATCTATCTTGACACAGTCTCCCTTGAGTACAATCTATCCTGATACAGTCTCCCTTGAGTACAATCTATCCTGACACAGTCTCTCTTGAGTACAATCTATCTTGACACAGTCTCCCTTGAGTACAATCTATCCTGACACAGTCTCTCTTGAGTACAATCTATCTTGACACAGTCTCCCTTGAGTACAATCTATCCTGATACAGTCTCCCTTGAGTACAATCTATCCTGACACAGTCTCTCTTGAGTACAATCTATCTTGACACAGTCTCTCTTGAGTACAATCTATCTTGACACAGTCTCCCTTGAGTACAATCTATCCTGACAGCCTCCCTTGAGTAAAATCTATCCTGACACGGTCTCCCTTCCTTGAGTACAATCTATCCTGACACAGTCTCCCTTGAGTACAATCTATCCTGACACGGTCTCCCTTGAGTACAATCTATCCTGACACGGTCTCCCTTGAGTACAAATCTATCCTGACACAGTCTCTCCTTGAGTACAATCTATCCTGACACGGTCTCCTCCTTGAGTACAATCTATCCTGACACAGTCTCTGTTGAGTACAATCTATCCTGACACAGTCTCTCTTGAGTACAATCTATCCTGACACAGTCTCTCTTGAGTACAATCTATCCTGACACAGTCTCTCTTGAGTACAATCTATCCTGACACGGTCTCCCTTCCTTGAGTAAAATCTATCCTGACACAGTCTCTCTTGAGTACAATCTATCCTGACACAGTCTCTCTTGAGTACAATCTATCCTGACACAGTCTCTCTTGAGTACAATCTATCCTGACACAGTCTCTCTTATACAATCTACCTGACACCTCCCTTGGAGTAAAATCTACTCCTGACACGGTCCCCCTTCTTGAGTACAATCTATCCTGACACAGTCTCTGTTGAGTACAATCTATCCTGACCCAGTCTCGTCTTGAGTACAATCTTCCTGACCAGTCTCTCTTGAGTACAATCTATCCTGACACAGTCTCCTATCCTGACACAGTCTCTCTTGAGTACAATCTATCCTGACACAGTCTCTCTTGAGTACAATCTATCTTGACACAGTCTCCCTTGAGTACAATCTATCCTGATACAGTCTCCCTTGAGTACAATCTATCCTGACACAGTCTCTCTTGAGTACAATCTATCTTGACACAGTCTCTCTTGAGTACAATCTATCTTGACACAGTCTCCCTTGAGTACAATCTATCCTGACAGCCTCCCTTGAGTAAAATCTATCCTGACACGGTCTCCCTTCCTTGAGTACAATCTATCCTGACACAGTCTCCCTTGAGTACAATCTATCCTGACACGGTCTCCCTTGAGTACAATCTATCCTGACACAGTCTCTCTTGAGTACAATCTATCCTGACACAGTCTCTCTTGAGTACAATCTATCCTGACAGCCTCCCTTGAGTAAAATCTATCCTGACACGGTCTCCCTTCCTTGAGTACAATCTATCCTGACACAGTCTCTCTTGAGTACAATCTATCCTGACACGGTCTCCCTTCCTTGAGTACAATCTATCCTGACACAGTCTCTCTTGAGTACAATCTATCCTGACACGGTCTCCCTTCCTTGAGTACAATCTATCCTGACACAGTCTCTCTTGAGTACAATCTATCCTGACACAGTCTCTCTTGAGTACAATCTATCCTGACACAGTCTCTCTTGAGTACAATCTATCCTGACACAGTCTCTCTTGAGTACAATCTATCCTGACACAGTCTCTCTTGAGTACAATGTATCATGTCACTTCATGTCTCCTTTATTCTGAAAGTCTATCCTGAAAGTCGCTTAAGTACAAACGAACATTTTCCTTGAATATTAATATTTTTAAATAAAAAAATTACTAATTTAGACCGAAAAAATGTTTGACACTTTTGATAAAAATTAGACTCAATAAAATACAGTAATTGCATGCTTCTTAAGGCGGCATTTGAAATTCTAATTCAGCAATATCTGTAAAAAATTTCAATGGAATCCAGTTGTTTAGCTACCCATTGCTCAACAAATGCCTGCAATCGCCTGTGTCAATGTTAAAATAGTAGTAACAGAAGGCCGAATCCAACAGCAACAACAACTTGCTGCTAGCATCCTGTTTGGATAATTCGTTGCTGACAGCGTCAGAGTACAGCAGGCGGCTGCTCTGGCTAAGGCGCAAACGTTAATGAATCTGATTGAATAGGTGCTCATTGTAATAATATAGCCTACGTGCCCCTTTTCAAAAGGGCAATTTTCAAGTAGGGTAAACAAGGATACACCAATCAAAAGCCACCGATTGTTGTCTTGCGCTTGTGAATGAAAATGAAGAAACAAAATTGCTACTAGCAAGCTACGAGCTAGCTGCAGTAATGGCATAAGTGCGCACAAGAAGAAATACAGCAGTAAGAAAACAAAAATATGTGTCTGTTTTTAGCTTCTGCAAGTGCCTGCACACACACACCACAGACACACACACACACACACACACACACACACACACACACAAGAGCAGACAATTTAACCTTTGCACTTGCCTAACAAGTGTTCAGCCGGCGGGTCACATAAATTAAAGGATAAGACGGAGGGAGCGGTAAGATTGTTTTGCTTCAAGGGCCAACAAAAATCTATGCTATTTTAGAGTAAACTGGCCACTAAAGACACAAAACAGAGCTTGCAGCTCTATTTTTTTTACATTGGAGTTGCTGACATGGTGGGCTGGCGACACAGACCAGAAGGTTAATAATAATGCAGCTATCGACTCCACCCTCCATACTTTATTAGTTGGATTATTTACTTAAGAATCGGTAATACGGATTATTTTACATAGGGCTGTGGATTAGGGGCGTTCTGACTCCCTGTATGCTGAGTTTCACAGGGGTCTGCCGCTCTCTCTATCTAACCTGAGATTCGCAAATCTGTCGCTCTCTCTATCTACCCTGAGATTCGGTGCTCCGTCGCTCTCTCTATCTACCCTGAGATTCGCAAATCTGTCGCTCTCTCTATCTAACCTGAGATTCGGCAAATCTGTCGCTCTCTCTATCTACCCTGAGATTCGGTGCTCCGTCGCTCTCTCTATCTACCCTGAGATTCGGCAATCTGTCGCTCTCTCTATCTAACCTGAGATTCGGCAAATCTGTCGCTCTCTCTATCTACCCTGAGATTCGGTGCTCCGTCGCTCTCTCTATCTAACCTGAGATTCGCAAATCTGTCGCTCTCTCTATCTAACCTGAGATTCGGTGCTCCGTCGCTCTCTCTATCTAACCTGAGATTCGCAAATCTGTCGCTCTCTCTATCTAACCCTGAGATTCGGTGCTCCGTCGCTCTCTCTATCTAACCTGAGATTCGCAAATCTGTCGCTCTCTCTATCTAACCTGAGATTCGGTGCTCCGTCGCTCTCTCTATCTAACCTGAGATTCGCAAATCTGTCGCTCTCTCTATCTAACCTGAGATTCGGTGCTCCGTCGCTCTCTCTATCTAACCTGAGATTCGGCAATCTGTCGCTCTCTCTATCTACCCTGAGATTCGGTGCTCCGTCGCTCTCTCTATCTAACCTGAGATTCGCAAATCTGTCGCTCTCTCTATCTAACCTGAGATTCGGTGCTCCGTCGCTCTCTCTATCTAACCTGAGATTCGCAAATCTGTCGCTCTCTCTATCTACCCTGAGATTCGGTGCTCCGTCGCTCTCTCTATCTACCCTGAGATTCGGTGCATCCGTCGCTCTCTCTATCTACCCTGAGATTCGGTGCTCCGTCGCTCTCTCTATCTACCCTGAGATTCGGTGCTCCGTCGCTCTCTCTATCTACCCTGAGATTCGGTGCTCCGTCGCTCTCTCTATCTACCCTGAGATTCGGTGCTCCGTCGCTCTCTCTATCTAACCTGAGATTCGCAAATCTGTCGCTCTCTCTATCTAACCTGAGATTCGGTGCTCCGTCGCTCTCTCTATCTAACCTGAGATTCGCAAATCTGTCGCTCTCTCTATCTACCCTGAGATTCGGTGCTCCGTCGCTCTCTCTATCTAACCTGAGATTCGCAAATCTGTCGCTCTCTCTATCTACCCTGAGATTCGGTGCTCCGTCGCTCTCTCTATCTACCCTGAGATTCGGTGCTCCGTCGCTCTCTCTATCTACCCTGAGATTCGGTGCTCCGTCGCTCTCTCTATCTACCCTGAGATTCGGTGCTCCGTCGCTCTCTCTATCTACCCTGAGATTCGGTGCTCCGTCGCTCTCTCTATCTAACCTGAGATTCGCAAATCTGTCGCTCTCTCTATCTAACCTGAGATTCGGTGCTCCGTCGCTCTCTCTATCTAACCTGAGATTCGCAAATCTGTCGCTCTCTCTATCTACCCTGAGATTCGGTGCTCCGTCGCTCTCTCTATCTAACCTGAGATTCGCAAATCTGTCGCTCTCTCTATCTACCCTGAGATTCGGTGCTCCGTCGCTCTCTCTATCTACCCTGAGATTCGGTGCTCCGTCGCTCTCTCTATCTACCCTGAGATTCGGTGCTCCGTCGCTCTCTCTATCTACCCTGAGATTCGGTGCTCCGTCGCTCTCTCTATCTACCCTGAGATTCGGTGCTCCGTCGCTCTCTCTATCTAACCTGAGATTCGCAAATCTGTCGCTCTCTCTATCTAACCTGAGATTCGGTGCTCCGTCGCTCTCTCTATCTAACCTGAGATTCGCAAATCTGTCGCTCTCTCTATCTACCCTGAGATTCGGTGCTCCGTCGCTCTCTCTATCTAACCTGAGATTCGCAAATCTGTCGCTCTCTCTATCTAACCTGAGATTCGGTGCTCCGTCGCTCTCTCTATCTAACCTGAGATTCGCAAATCTGTCGCTCTCTCTATCTACCCTGAGATTCGGTGCTCCGTCGCTCTCTCTATCTAACCTGAGACTCGCAAATCTGTCGCTCTCTCTATCTACCCTGAGATTCGCAAATCTGTCGCTCTCTCTATCTACCCTGAGATTCGGTGCTCCGTCGCTCTCTCTATCTAACCTGAGATTCGCAAATCTGTCGCTCTCTCTATCTAACCTGAGATTCGGTGCTCCGTCGCTCTCTCTATCTAACCTGAGATTCGCAAATCTGTCGCTCTCTCTATCTACCCTGAGATTCGCAAATCTGTCGCTCTCTCTATCTACCCTGAGATTCGGTGCTCCGTCGCTCTCTCTATCTAACCTGAGATTCGCAAATCTGTCGCTCTCTCTATCTAACCTGAGATTCGGTGCTCCGTCGCTCTCTCTATCTAACCTGAGATTCGCAAATCTGTCGCTCTCTCTATCTACCCTGAGATTCAGTGCTCCGTCGCTCTCTCTATCTAACCTGAGACTCGCAAATCTGTCGCTCTCTCTATCTACCCTGAGATTCGGTGCTCCGTCGCTCTCTCTATCTAACCTGAGATTCGCAAATCTGTCGCTCTCTCTATCTAACCTGAGATTCGCAAATCTGTCGCTCTCTCTATCTACCCTGAGATTCGGTGCTCCGTCGCTCTCTCTATCTAACCTGAGATTCGGAGGTCTGCAGCTCTCTCTCCATCTACCCTGAGATTCGCAAATCTGTCGCTCTCTCCATCTACCCTGAGATTCGGTGCTCCGTCGCTCTCTCTATCTAACCTGAGATTCGCAAATCTGTCGCTCTCTCTATCTACCCTGAGATTCGGTGCTCCGTCGCTCTCTCTATCTAACCTGAGATTCGCAAATCTGTCGCTCTCTCTATCTA
>CATNEM010000147.1:135000-170000 GCA_950096795.1 Macrostomum cliftonense
AGCGGCCCAACAGTCTGGGGGAAGGGAAGTGGAGCAGCCCAGCAGTCTGGGGGAAGGGGAGAGGAGCGGCCCAACAGTCTGGGGGAAGGGAAGAGGAGCGGCCCAACAGTCTGGGGGAAGGGGAGAGGAGCGGCCCAGCAGTCTGGGGGAAGGGGAGAGGAGCGGCCCAACAGTCTGGGGGAAGGGAAGAGGAGCGGCCCAACAACTGAAGGAAGGGGTAAAGCATCAGCGGTGCTTGAAAGCGTTCTTCCATAGAAAAATATCAAAACCGTGTAGAAAGCACCAACTGAAGCATGGACAAAGTCGCAACCGGAAAAACAAAACTATTGCATCAATATGTAAATTAAGATCCGCTATTGGACTTGACTGTGCGAAAAAGGCGGGAATCCAGAAAGTTTGGCTTTGACTGTCTCTATTTCTCCGTCTCTAGCCTTACGGAAAATCCTAAATGGTGAATAAGTTAAAAGAAACCATAATACTACGCCAAGACTTGACACCATGAGAATCTCTATATTAACAGTAAAACTCTTGCGCTAGGCTTCGTTCTTTTATTTTTCCACTCTGTTTTCTTGGCTGTCTACCGCATGCAATCGCTGTATTATAATTCAAACACAAGCGAGTAGCTACGCACACTATAGCTTGCAGAATAACTGACGCGACGCGAAACAAGACGGAAAACGGAATTCCTGCTAAGAAGAAATTAGCATTAATAGAAGACCCACACAAACTAGAGAGTCGCTATTAGCTAATATTCTTTCCCTAAGGACATTTTCTCCCAAACTTTATTTCTCTTTTCCCAATTACTTAGCTATAACCAACCATGCAGCTCACAAGGAGGAGACGCACTGTACTGTGTACTTTAAAGTTCAGTGAAGGAGTTTCTAAGCTCTACGAGTAACCAAATTTATCCTGACCGACTGATCCTAGATAAATACTAATCTATCGAATGTGATATAGGACGAATCCCTATATACAGACGACTTGGGGATTATATATGAATATTCCCATATGAATAGGAATTTCATATCAGGGCCAACTGCCATACCACGCCTTTAAAAAAAATTTAGAAATGCGCACACACATTATCGCACTACGCATGGCGCGTCAAAAAAATTATTGGGAGACAGATAGCTATAAACAGATAGCTCACTTAGCGAGTCATTTCAAGCTCATTAATTATTTATTAGGAAGAGGCAGAGGGATTAGAGAGGAGAGGAAAATATCCAATTGCGGAGGATTTCAAGTAACACAGGAAGTCCAGTTTATTTTTGTAGTAGGGAAGGCTCGTTTTCAACATGGCCCAAAAATTTATGAGAATTGAACCGCCCTAGCAACAATAGAAGAGATCCCCGCCAGCAGTGACATCGCGGCTGACGACAGACGGGCAGCGCTAGTCAACAGTCGCTGACAATTCATTAAAATGCATCCAACAGTTGAAAGTTGAACAGTTGAAATGGCATTCTGTAGGCGACATTTTGCATTCCGGTCCGCAATGCAATTCTCTAAGCCATGTTTTAATACAGAGCCTGCAGCCAGACTGTTCGCTTTGCAGTGGCTTAACAGAAATCAATGCGAAGAAAGGCAGCCCGAACCGTTCAAGGGCAAGCGTCCCGTCGTTCTCTTGATTTTTCGACGTACTTTAACATTTTATTTTTCAAACGCTAATTCAACCTTTTTTTCATATTCAGGGAATGCTTCTAAGGCAATGGATATGGAAACAAACTGGAACCAAATACGTATAGAATTACGGAAAATCATGGAATTATTCCTAAAAAAACTGAAGCATTCCTAGAAACATTAGAGAATCCTAATATGCACTGAATTATCCCAAAACACACAGAATTATCGCAAAACACACTGAATTATCGCAAAACGTACTGAATTATCCCAAAACGCACTGAATTATCCCAAAACACACTGAATTATCGCAAAACGTACTGAATTATCCCAAAACGCACTGAATTATCCCAAAACACACTGAATTATCCCAAAACACACTTAATCATCCCAACACAAGCTGAATTATCCCTAAACGCACTGAATTATCTCAACACGCACTGAATTATCCCAAAACACCTTTAATTATCCCCACACAAGCTGAATTATCCCAACACTCACAGTATTATCCCAAAACGCGCTGAATTATCCCAAAACGCACTGAATTATCCCAAAACACACTTAATCATCCCAACACAAGCTGAATCATCCCTAAACGCACTGAATTATCCCAAAACGCACTGAATTATCCCAAAACACACTTAATCATCCCAACACAAGCTGAATTATCTCTAAACGCACTGAATTATCTCAACACGCACTGAATTATCCCAAAACACCTTTAATTATCCCCACACAAGCTGAATTATCCCAACACTCACAGTATTATCCCAAAACGCGCTGAATTATCCCAAAACGCACTGAATTATCCCAAAACACACTTAATCATCCCAACACAAGCTGAATCATCCCTAAACGCACTGAATTATCCCAAAACGCACTGAATTATCCCAAAACACACTTAATCATCCCAACACAAGCTGAATTATCTCTAAACGCACTGAATTATCTCAACACGCACTGAATTATCCCAAAACACCTTTAATTATCCCCACACAAGCTGAATTATCCCAACACTCACAGTATTATCCCAAAACGCGCTGAATTATCCCAACACGCACTAAATTATCCCAACACGCACTAAATTATCCCAACACGCACTAAATTATCCCAACACTCACTGAATTATCCCGAAAAGCATTGATTTATCTAAACATGCAATATATAACTTCAAAAAAATACAAAAAAGTTCTGTAATGATAAATAACTGTCACGTTTACTCACTTATAGACGTATTTATCTGACCGATCCGGCCCCTCGTGCCACCTGAACTTGCCAGGGCACACGTCTCTACACAGAGTTTTATCCGGCACATTGTGAAACGTAGCCTTGAACTGGGGATTGAGAATGGCGGAGAAGTTCACCGATCTGTAATAGCACAGTTTCGGCGCGCTCTCAACCCGGATGCCGCCGCGATCGATTTTACGCAGATTTGGCAGTGCCATGTCCTGCGAGAGGGAGTGATGGACAGGGACAATGAGGATTAGGGGGGTAACAAGTAAACAAAATTTTAAATATTTGATGGCTAAAAACAAGAATAGATACAAATAAGCCAACCAAAAATCAGTCAAGAAAGGAATTGTCTACCTGCAAATCTGGCAAATCAAACAGCACTAGAGCGTAACTGTCGTGCGTATTGAGGCCGCGAATGACAGTAAGCTGGGGGAAGAGGCGCTCCAGACTAGTGAGATTGCGCAATCGATACAACACAAGAAAGCCAGAGATTTCGCGCAGATTGGCAAAGCTCATCTCGGCATTCATGTCCAGCATGCTCAGTACAACATTTCCGTCCACCGCAGTGCAATCGGCGAATGTTTGAGCTTTGATTACAGCTGACATTGTCATGCTGATGGAGCTGCAGACTGGGGAACGAGTGAATATCATATTAGATAACATCTGGGATTCTTATCGATTGATAAAATAGTTTTTTTACTTACTTTTTTCATTTCCACTGCCTGCATTGCTTAAAAGCAATAACAGGAAGAGAATTGTTCCTTTGAAGAGCATTTGTTGGGCTTGGTTTGTCTACATTTGTTGGAAAATCTGCAATTTTGGTTGGAGAAACAATGAGAAATTAACTATTTAAAGAGAAAATTCTTTTTTCCTAGATATTATTGTATTAATTGTAATAAAATTAATGCCTTGCACACTATATTTCATGAAATTTAAAATATTGTATCAAATAAAAAATAAGTACATATTTTATAAAATAATCTCTTTTATAAACAATTTAGCTGGGTTTTTTGTCCATAACTTGGGTGCAATTTTGCACCTTGTATTAGATTTCAGGGTGCATTTTTTAAGACCAAGATGATATTTTCACCCATTTGCACAAAAACCTAGCTATTTAGTAATGAATAAATATATTAGTAGAGCATATAATATGATATTTTGTCTATAAAAATATTTTTGTCTTTTGCCTTTGCTATTTTTTAAACTGATTCTGATTCCAGATTATATGCAAATTTGTATAAAGAAATATGGAATTTTTAACATAGTAGAATAACAAGAGATTTCATAATGGCTACCTTTATAAATAGTTTAGCCACTTTAGACCTAGTATATCAAAATGTTTAAAAAAGCTTGAGAAATATTTTTAGCTAAGAAAAACTTATTGCTACATTTACCAGCATATTAAAACATTGCTAGGACTAATACATACTTTACTAAGTAGTAGCTTTTTATTAAAATAAAATATCATTGACTAAAATTTATATTTAGACTCTGCATGATTTAAATAAATTGAATTTTTATTGACAAAAATAAGTGCACAACATTTGGCCAAGTTGTTGGCCAATCCAGCCAATTGATTTGGTGTCTGACTAAGGTAAGTTGCAAAATTGCCAATGCAAGTCACAAAATTGCCAATGTAAGTTGCAAAATTGCCAATGTAAGTTGTAAAATCTGTAAATATTGAGGAGGTAAGATGCAAAATGGAGAGTGTAAATCACAAAATGGAAAGGGTAAGTCACAAAATAGGTGGTAAGTCGCAAAAAATGGAGGGGGTAAGTTATTTGATGGACGGTGGAAGTATCAAACTTGGAGCAAAATAGTAAAGCAATGTAGCAAGTAGGCAAGTTAGCTATAGGTAAAAAATGGTTTGTGGGACCTTTTTTGGTCCTTCAAACTTTGGCCCTAAGTAAGTTGCAATTTTTTTTTAACCAAAATCGCACTGGCTGACCTAATTTTTCTTGGCAAATATATTGACAAATATCTAGGCCTAGGACAATATTATTGACAGATAGATCCATCCATGTCAATAAGAGGGTATAGACTAAAATGTGGAATGGATAAGGAAATGAATTATCTCAATTGTGTATTTCCTAGAACTCATTCCATAGATCTATTAAATACCAAAAATTGTAAATGCTCTAATGCCTAAATCAAACATTTTTGGATCAAATTGATGGATTAAATAAAGCTTGTTACTATTTATCAGAAGATGCAAAAAATAGATCAAATTGATAAATTAAATAAAGCTTGTAACTATTTATCAGAAAATGCAATTTGAGCTTTTTTATAGGTCAAATAAAGCTTTAATAAAATATATCTAGGCCTAATGAAGCATAATGAAGAAAACTCCCAATTGGAATCATTCTGCATTTTAGTTAGTACCCAATAAGCCACTATTTATTCACATGGGTCCAATGTTAATAAGCAGTGCTTATTACTACTATACTATATACTTATATAGATCAGGGGGCCTAGCTAAGATGACAAGAAGTGTTTTAATGATATTAAAGCAGTTTAGTAATAACCAATTGTATTGTATTGATTGCAATGACCACTAGACCTTAGTAATGAATTATTTATGTAGCATATCTTCAGTTCTGTTAATGCTTAAAAGCATGCATATATATAATTATACAACAATTTGAAATCAAAATTTAAGACTTGTACTTCCTATTGTATCATTTATAGAAGTGATACATACCCTCCTTTGATATAAAGAATAAAAAATTAAAAAAAATACTGCCTACGAAACAAAAAGCACAATGGCACAGCAAACATACTATAAAATAGGGGAGAAAGCAAAGCAAAGACTCTTTATGCGATGACAATAGAAGTACTTTTTCTTCGAAAGTAATGATTACTTAAAAACTTAAATTTTTGCAGCAAAACTATTGGCTTTTATAACAATTATTTGTGTTTTCTTAGCTTTAGAACGTAATTAATATTTTAACTGAATAGTGAATGTGTTTTTAAATTAAAGTAGTTTGACTTTATGTAGATTTTAGAGGATGGATGTTGTTCTAAAAAGCATGGCGTCAAAGGTCCACATAATCATGAATTTATAACTATCCTTTTATAAAGCACGAGAGAGTATTAAGCATTCTTTTTTACGCTTAAAGTTTTACGGTCGTATCATAAAATAATAACCATTTGATGATCGCTTACTGCATGCATGATAAGGCGTATAAATAAACAAAAGGGACCGCTGTCCATGGGACTCGCATAGTTAACCGTTATAACTCAAAGCTATGCGCGCAACGATAAATTAAGCTATAACGTAACTTCAAGTGGTCCTTGTGTACACGTCAATGAATCATTAAAAGCAAAGCTTGGGTTTAACGACTTTATGTGTGTAACTGTGTTTCACACATGTGTGTTAAATAATCTGATAGGCTTAAAGTCCAGAATGTAGGCATGTGGTTCATTAAGCAAATTACTGCGTATTCTTTGATAGTCAGGGCATTAAGATGTATAAAGACTATCTGTGCAGGGTTTTTAATCTTTTTCGCACCATTACTCGAAATATTATGTATTTAGGACTTTTTGCTCCTTGACTAATTACAGTTAGCCCATAATCTATTTGTCGATATGATGCGTAAAATTTAGTATTCTCCGACAAATTATTAAAAAATGCTTCTAAATGCACATTTTTTCTTGTTTGGTGGAAGAAAACATATCTGAGTAAATACAGGTGAACAAGCGATTTCAAAAGCAATCACGGCAGTTATTCATGATAAAATGAATTAACTAAGAATCTGAGAACTTTTAACCTTTTGCCAAGTAATCGAAATGCAAATTTTTTCTTTTCTTTAATACATAGAATCTTCTGGCTGTATTAATTAATTAACACGTTATATTCAGATTCTAAAAAAAGCGGCAAACGTCATAAAACTATGCTCGTACATCAGTGGGATCTGCGTCATTGTTTAGTCATAAAAATTATTACATTGAATAATATAATTGATAGAATGGGAAACCGCACAAATAGACTTTGAGAAGGAAACTGCGTCCAGATTTTTTATGCTAAAAAAAGTTATCATGATTCAGTAGAAATGAAGGCAGCATTAAATGGAAGGCCAAAATTTTTTTTTTAAACTTTAGCGAAACCAAGGCTTACAGAGGCAGGCAAATATTTCATGGTGCTAAATGTACGCTTGTACACAATGTAGCATTTCCATGGCATTTTGATGAAATATAAAATAAGAAAAATTTAAATAGTTTGTTAATCAGCGAGATTGCAAAGTATTGTGGCATATTGCACAAGGCTACTACTATTTAAAGTAGTCGAGGATGGTGCTTATAAAATAGTAAAATTTAAAGAAAAAAGGCAAATCAACTATGAAAAATACTTGGACAATGGATTTAGCATTTAAAATCAAATTTAATGGTTGTGGTAATATAGAATAGTTACATTGCATAATTACGTGACTTAAATAAAACATACTAAAATAGAATTCTCGAGCGGAAGAATTCACAGGAAAGCCCCAACTGCGGAGGGTTCGCCAACATCAGGCAAGACAGTAGCAACGGCTGCGACCTGTGGCATTGCCAGCAGGACCTGCACCAGCTCCAGATGTTGCAATATTGCCAGCGTTGCCGCCTCCTAAAGCAAACGCCTGCTGCTGCGACTGATTATTGCCTGTAGGTCCGCTGGCTTTAACATAGTCTTCAGCAACTCGGCGAAACAAGGCTTGAACATTTTCGCCCGTTTTACTTGACGTCTCCATGGATAGCGCGCCAATGCCTGGATTTGGCGAGTGGGGGGACTTGCTTAACTGACGTCTGAGGGCGATTTTCTAGGAGACGTCTGAGGGCGATTTTCTAGGAGACGTCTGAGGGCGATTTTCTAGGTGACGTCTGAGGGCGATTTTCTAGGAGACGTCTGATGGCGATTTTCTAGGTGACGTCTGATGGCGATTTTCTAGGAGACGTCTGAGGGCGATTTTCTAGGAGACGTCTGAGGGCGATTTTCTAGGAGACGTCTAAGGGCGATTTTCTAGGAGACGTCTGATGGCGATTTTCTAGGTGACGTCTAAGGGCGATTTTCTAGGAGACGTCTGAGGGCGATTTTCTAGGAGACGTCTGAGGGCGATTTTCTAGGAGACGTCTAAGGGCGATTTTCTAGGTGACGTCTGAGGGCGATTTTCTAGGAGACGTCTGAGGGCGATTTTCTAGGAGACGTCTGATGGCGATTTTCTAGGAGACGTCTGAGGGCGATTTTCTAGGAGACGTCTGAGGGCGATTTTCTAGGAGACGTCTGAGGGCGATTTTCTAGGAGACGTCTGATGGCGATTTTCTAGGAGACGTCTGATGGCGATTTTCTAGGAGACGTCTGAGGGCGATTTTCTAGGAGACGTCTGAGGGCGATTTTCTAGGTGACGTCTAAGGGCGATTTTCTAGAAGACGTCTGATGGCGATTTTCTAGGTGACGTCTAAGGGCGATTTTCTAGGTGACGTCTGAGGGCGATTTTCTAGGAGACGTCTGATGGCGATTTTCTAGGTGACGTCTAAGGGCGATTTTCTAACTGACGTCTAAGGTCGATTTTTTATTTAAAGTCTAAGGGCGATTTTCAAGGTGACGTCTTATGTATATTTTTTTAATAACGTATGAGGCGATTCTATTCCTTATTTTAACGTGGTTTCTCGATTTTTACTTTTAAGAGCGATTCTCATAATAAAGTCTAATAGAGATTGTCTACATGATTCCTTGAGGCAATTTTAGAGGGAGTTTTAAAAAAAGGGCAGACGCACTTTTAGCGAATTCGGCCGCCTCGAGTTCGCCAACCTGCCTGAGCTGCGGATCGGCCAGCACCAGGTCGCGCTTGCAGCCGCATAGATAAATTCTGCAGCGATCCTCTTCGTACTTGAGCAACTCTTTGGTCCAAAATCTGGCCCGATCCAGACTGCCGGAGTCCGTCACCTCGTAGCAGACGATTGCGGCGGCGGCGCCACTGCAGGCGAGGTGAATTTGGAGGATGCGGTGGATGGCGTCAGGCTGGATTTGCCTTTTCATAACCGTGGAATTCTATTTACTGGGTAACTAGAGTGGAAGCATTGTACTTATGTATAATTATTCTCTGCATATGATAGTTACCGAATAGTTAAATTATGAGTGATTTAAAACGTCTGTCTACGCCCCCCTGGGGGGGCACCGAAGAGCTAGTTAGTTATACTATATGAATTATAAATTTTTAGGTTTGTTTTAATCATGCACAGTTTAATTTAGTACCGTAAATACTGTAAACTAAAATACTATCATACTAACAAGAAATAAATATAGCATATATGTACCAGCGCTTCGGTGTCCCCCAGAGAGGGGGGGGGGCAGACAGACATTTTAAATCACTCATGTACTCAACAGAAATCTCCCTAAGCAGCTAGAAAATCTCTGCAGCAAAATTAAAGTCTCCCGAAAATCAGAAAATCCTTCCGTGTATTGAGAAAATCTTCTAAATAGCTCGTATAAATAAAATCTCCCTGAGCAGTTAGAAAATCGCCCCGAGCACTTAAAGAATCTCCCAATCAGCTAGAAAATCTTTCCGAGCAGCTGGAAAATTTTTGAGAGCAGTCGGAAAATCTTCCCCCAGCAGTAAAGTAGAAAACCCCCGAACGGACAGAAAATCCCCCAGCAGTTAGAAAATCCCTTTCGAGCAGTCGGAAATCCCTAAATCAAATAGAAACTTTTCCCGAGCAGTTAAAAACCCCCCCAATCAAATAGAAACTTTCCCCGAGCAGTTAGAAATCCCCAAGTAGACAGAAAATTTCCCCGAGCAGTTAGAAAATCCCCTTCAAGGAGTTAAAAATCTACCCGAGCAGTTATAAAATCCCCCTCAAGCAGTCCGAAATCCCCTAAGTAGTTATCAATCCCCCGTTATACATACATAAGCCAAGTGCTCAATCAATTGCTTTAGTCATTTAGAAGGAGAAGCATCAGCTAAGTGCCGAAGGCTAAGTGCCCTGCACAGCTAAGTGCCGGAAGTATCAGCTGAGTGCTGAAGCCCAAGAGGCCTTAGGGGATTAAGGATAGATCCTGGCCGTGACCCCTCTGATCCACGGTACGCCCAGACTGGTTAAAACAGTGCTTGCCGCTCGGCACTGTATTGACGCTACCAGGAAGGAGGGAAATTAATGAAGTAGAATAGGTAATTTAACAGTGAGACAAAGAAGAGAAACAGCCCAAGTACATTACATTAGATACAATAATACAATTACAGTTAATCACCCATTCAGTCAAACAGTCATATATTAAGACGGACAAGCAGACAAGACAGACGGACTGTTTTTGTAAGCATCCATAACAGCACAGAGACTCGAGTAACTAATCTATAGCTACATTAGCCCATAAATATAGTTTTAAACGCACCGATAATAAATCCTAGCCATAGACTCGTAGCGCTCGGAGCCAGCGGTGTCCCACACGCCAAGCACCACTTCGCGTTCCCTATTGTTGCCGTCCGGACACTTAATAGCCTTGGAACCGTAGGCCGCCCCAATTGTGCTCTGATAGGCGCTGCCAGTTAAAAATCTGTCGTGCAAAAATCGTTCAACTAGAGCCGTTTTGCCGACATACTCTTTGCCTAATAGTACAACTTTTAAATCGACGCGCGTGTTGCCGGTCATGCCCAATGTTGGCAATACTACTTAATTAGTAGGCAGTGTAGGTTTCTGTAGCAAGTAAATGAAAAACATTGTTAAGGTATTCAATGCGTAAAATTGAAAAAATGGCCTGTTTTGCCGACACTTTAGCCACTTATTAGACAGCGCATGTCTGCCATTAAAATGGCCCATTCCAGGCCTACCCAGACTAAAGCATTTGGTAGGTCCCGGCCATTGCTTTAGCAATAACCTACCATTTATTAGATACATGCAATCCTTTTACTGATAAATTTTATCCTCCTACCCTTCAGTGGACAGATGTTATCCTCCTACCCTTCAGTGGACAGATGTTATCCTCCTACCCTTCAGTGGACAGATGCTATCCTCCTACCCTTCAGTGGACAGATGTTATCCTCCTACCCTTCAGTGGACAGATGCTATCCTCCTACCCTTCAGTGGACATATGCTATCATCCTACCCTTCAGTGGACAGATGTTATCCTCCTAACCTTCAGTGGACATATGCTATCATCCTACCCTTCAGTGGATAGATGTTATCCTCCTACCCTTCAGTGGACAGATGTTATCCTCCTACCCTTCAGTGGACTAGATGTTATCCTCCTACCCTTCAGTGGACTAGATGTTATCCTCCTACCCTTCAGTGGACAGATGCTATCCTCCTACCCTTCAGTGGACTATATGCTATCCTCCTACCCTTCAGTGGACTAGATGTTATCCTCCTACCCTTCAGTGGACTAGATGCTATCCTCCTACCCTTCAGTGGATAGATGTTATCCTCCTACCCTTCAGTGGACATATGCTTATCCTCCTACCCTTCAGTGGACATATGCTATCCTCCTAACCTTCAGTGGACATATGCTATCCTCCTACCCTTCAGTGGATAGATGCTATCCTCCTACCCTTCAGTGTATAGATGCTATCCTCCTACCCTTCAGTGGACATATGCTATCCTCCTACCCTTCAGTGGACATATGCTATCCTCCTACCCTTCAGTGGACATATGCTATCCTCCTACCCTTCAGTGGACTAGATGCTATCCTCCTAACCTTCAGTGGACATATGCTATCCTCCTACCCTTCAGTGGACATATGCTATCCTCCTACCCTTCAGTGGACATATGCTATCCTCCTACCCTTCAGTGGACATATGCTATCCTCCTAACCTTCAGTGGACATATGCTATCCTCCTAACCTTCAGTGGACATATGCTATCCTCCTACCCTTCAGTGGACAGATGCTATCCTCCTACCCTTCAGTGGACAGATGCTATCCTCCTAACCTTCAGTGGACAGATGCTATCCTCCTACCCTTCAGTGGACAGATGCTATCCTCCTACCCTTCAGTGGACAGATGCTATCCTCCTACCCTTCAGTGGACAGATGCTATCCTCCTACCCTTCAGTGGACAGATGTTATCCTCCTAACCTTCAGTGGACAGATGTTATCCTCCTAACCTTCAGTGGACAGATGTTATCCTCCTACCCTTCAGTGGACAGATGCTATCCTCCTACTCTTCAGTGGACAGATGCTATCCTCCTACCCTTCAGTGGACAGATGCTATCCTCCTACCCTTCAGTGGACAGATGCTATCCTCCTACCCTTCAGTGGATAGATGCTATCCTCCTACCCTTCAGTGGATAGATGTTATCCTCCTACCCTTCAGTGGATAGATGTTATCCTCCTACCCTTCAGTGGACAGATGCTATCCTCCTACCCTTCAGTGGACAGATGCTATCCTCCTACCCTTCAGTGGACAGATGCTATCCTCCTACCCTTCAGTGGACAGATGCTATCCTCCTACCCTTCAGTGGACAGATGCTATCCTCCTCCCTGGACAGATGTTATCCTCCTACCCTTCAGTGGACAGATGCTATCCTCCTCCCTGGACAGATGTTATCCTCCTACCCTTCAGTGGACAGATGCTATCCTCCTCCCTGGACAGATGCTATCCTCCTACCCTTCAGTGGACAGATGTTATCCTCCTCCCTGGACAGATAGATTTCAGTGGATAAATTTCATGGCTTTTAATGGATAGATAAAACAAAATCGTCTAATGGTTAAGTTTGCCTTGCATTGAGACTTAGCAAACAAAATTCAGTTAATGAAATAAACAAGCAAAAATAGTTTCTTTGGATTGCAAAAGCAACCAGTGCCGCTAAAGAACACATTGCCTTTCTTACTCTAATTCAATGATATTACATCAAGTGTAGTGGACAAATTAATTACACCTAATATTAAATTCTATAGCGTTTTTATACCAATGTGCATGTAAAACTATTTTTTCTGTTAATTAGACGATATTTTAGCTAGAAAGTAAACTACTGATTTAGTATCTGCATACTACGCCACATTAACAGGGACTTCTTTAACAGAGGACTTGGACTACAAGCGGAAGATAGGGATTAGACAGGGTGTGAGGGACGGGACAGCCGCACTCTGCTGTCCTATAAAGCTTTAAAATTAAGTCACAACTCTGAGCGTGTTTAGACAAACAAAAAATTTTCATATTTGAAGAAGGGATGAAAGATGCAGCAGTTAGCTTATAATAGTCACTGCATTATATTCAGTTCCCGGTTGAAATTTACGCATGCCTCGGCCAGAACGAATCGTACGGAGGCGTCGGCAGCGGCTCCATCTTCTTTTCGCGCAACATTCGCTGCAAGTAGCGAAAGCGCTTAATCTGCGAATAATGAATGGCGAAGGCTTAATTTGTAAACTTGTTGCGATGCAAATATAAATAAATACGCATCCCCTACTTGTGTTTAAGCAGTTTCCCGGGTTACAAATAGGTGATTCAACCTAGCCTGGCCTTTAGCGGGAGCTTCTACCTAGCCTGGTCTTCAGCGGGCGATTCTACATAGCCTGGTCTTTAGCGGGAGCTTCTACTTAGCCTGGTCTTTAGCGGGAGCTTCTACCTAGCCTGGTCTTTAGCGGGAGCTTCTACTTAGCCTGGTCTTTAGCGGGAGCTTCTACTTAGCCTGGTCTTTAGCGGGAGCTTCTACTTAGCCTGGTCTTTAGCAGGATCTTCTACCTAGCCTGGTCTTTAGCGGGCGATTCTACCTAGCCTGGCCTTCAGCGGGCGATTCTACCTAGCCTGGTCTTTAGCGGGAGCTTCTACCTAGCCTGGTCTTTAGCGGGCGATTCTACCTAGCCTGGTCTTTAGCAGGATCTTCTATCTAGCCTGGTCTTTAGCGGGCGATTCTACCTAGCCTGGTCTTTAGCAGGATCTTCTACTTAGCCTGGTCTTTAGCAGGATCTTCTACCTAGCCTGGTCTTTAGCGGGCGATTCTACCTAGCCTGGCCTTCAGCGGGCGATTCTACCTAGCCTGGTCTTTAGCAGGCGATTCTACATAGCCTGGTCTTTAGCGGGAGCTTCTACCTAGCCTGGTCTTTAGCAGGATCTTCTACTTAGCCTGGTCTTTAGCAGGCGATTCTACCTAGCCTGGTCTTTAGCAGGATCTTCTACTTAGCCTGGTCTTTAGCAGGCGATTCTACTTAGCCTGGTCTTTAGCGGGCGATTCTACCTAGCCTGGTCTTTAGCAGGATCTTCTACTTAGCCTGGTCTTTAGCAGGCGATTCTACCTAGCCTGGCCTTCAGCGGGCAATTCTACCTAGCCTGGTCTTTAGCAGGCGATTCTACATAGCCTGGTCTTTAGCGGGAGCTTCTACCTAGCCTGGTCTTTAGCAGGATCTTCTACTTAGCCTGGTCTTTAGCAGGCGATTCTACCTAGCCTGGTCTTTAGCAGGCGATTCTACATAGCCTGGTCTTTAGCGGGCGCTTCTACTTAGCCTGGTCTTTAGCGGGAGCTTCTACTTAGCCTGGTCTTTAACGGGAGCTTCTACTTAGCCTGGTCTTTAGCGGGAGCTTCTACTTAGCCTGGTCTTTAGCGGGAGCTTCTACTTAGCCTGTCCTTCAGCGGGCGCTTCTACTTAACTGGATAATTCTAACCCAGCCAAATGATCTAATTACAAAAAAGCGATTTTGTATTTGCTTAAGCGCACCTCCTTATAATGAGTGTAGCACTCGTTATAGTCTTCGAAGTAAATCCGGCACCATTTGTGAATATTGTGCACGCCAACGCGATTTAAACAGCGAAACATGTCGCGCTCCATTATCTGACAGTGACGCGGATACTCCTTGCCCTGCATGGTGAACAGGCCGCTCATCCAGTTCAGATGGTGATTATCAAGGGGCGGACGCTGGAGCAAATTTCCAAGCGTCATGGTGGCCCGTGGCTTGCCGAATTGAGTGAACATGGCTTCGTTAGGATTCAAAGATTTTAGTAGGCGAAGCGCGACAAAGTCCACAACTTCGCTTGGCGACTCGAAATGCGGATATTGGGGCGAGGGATTTTCCAGACACTCGCGGTTTAGTTTAAGCAGCAAGTCCGGGTCCTCGTAGGTAATTGGAGAAGGCGCGCTTGACATAGTAGCGGCTGGTCAGAGACTTCGATTTCTCGATTTATTGATCAGCGATTTGATATAATTTATTTGCTGTTGCTAGGGGTGGCCAAATTTGGCCTGCAAATAAGCATCAAATGTAAGGCTATGATTTAACAACTGATTTTCAATTATCAATTTTCAAAGTCAATATTTTTGCCTGGCAAAATCTGTTTATTAATTGTTTATTGTTTATTAAGTGTCATTCATTACAAAGATCAAAGAATTTTGTCAATTAAGAATTGGTGTATTCTGAAATATGAGCATGAGTGGCTTAAAAACTTAAAATAAATGAATTAGGAAGGTAAAAGAGCCCATATTAAATAGTGAAAATTAGAACCATACTTAGAAACTTTAGGAATTACCTAGCCATTTTGAATATACCCAAATTCAATGCATATAGAGGTGCAACTTTGAGAATAACCTAGTTATTTTTATTAGTAACATATACAGTCATTTGTCAATATATTCTTGCTATTTGAAATATGGATAGGACTTGGACCTTATAGTCATAAAAATATTTAATTTTATTGTCAAAGCATAATATAGCTATTTCTTTAAAATAATTTTACCAATATAATTGTGATAATAAAAAAATAGCAAAGCTTTGATTAACTTCAGAGCAAATAGTTACAATATTTTTACTCATTAAAAATATTTCTAATCTTTATTAAATATTTGACATTATAAAAACTATATTGTATACTTTAATTATTTTTCCTAAAAGCCTATAAATATGTTTTTTAAGCACCAAAAATTAAATAAATACAAAAATCATACCTAAATAGTTTAGTTCTTTACTACAATATTTTTGTTTGAGCATAATACTATTTTTAAATAAATTTTTTGACTTGAAAATTGGTAAAGAAAATAAGTAAAACAAAGGTATACAAGATATAATAATTTTCTAATATCAAATTAGTTAAAAATCATTAAATAAAATACTATAGGAGTATATATCATCAAAGAGAAAAATTCAATTTTGAACAATTACTCCTATTTATATGCCTAGCCTTTGTTTTACTTGTTTTTGCTTGCTACACTTACTCATTATAAAATTCAAAATAACTTGATGCAGGAAACTAGGATCATACCATATTTTGATTTAGTATAAATGTTGTAACATTTGAGTACAATGAGTAGGCATAATTTTGTATACATTCTTTTTAAGTGGCCCAACATGATACAAAATGCTAAGCAATGAAGATGAGAAATAAAAAAGACATGTTTTTTATAATAAAAAAACTAAAAAACTGTTGATGTGGAGAAAAGTGAGCAAATTTATTATGAGTATTTTTACTAGGAGTAATATTCATATTTTTACTAGGCATAATATTCCATAAATTACTATTTTTCCATGGAGAAGACACAACTTGGAAAACTTGCTGTGCACTAATTAGACGTTTCTCGAATACATTATCAAACTACCCTATCGGTCAATAAAACTACCGATAGGCGATAGAATGCATGCTTAATTGAATTGCCTATGAGGCATGACAAAGGATGGCATGATGAAAAAAAAGATTTAATAATTGTGTTGTGAAAATGGATCCATGTACATAAAAATTATCAGTTTAGTTTTTATTTTTTTGACGGCCCTATGCCAGAAAGTTTTGGTGCAGATTATTGGCATGCGAACATTGGTAGAACTGGAACTATTGATAAATTTATGAGCACGGAAAGGAGGGTGGCGGCGCTAAACTGTTAGTTATCGGAGAAAGTGATCGCTTAAATTTTAGCCTTAAAACGTAAAATATTCAATTTTATAAATGAAGTACTAGATTTTTTAAGAAATACAGGTTATTATAAAAAGGCATAAAGTAACTTTTACATGGGGCCTTTTAGTGCAAAATATATTTAATACTTGTTTAAATCCGCCTTATTGCAGTAATTCAAAATTCGTAAAGGCTCTTTTAGACGAATTCGTATTTCGTTTATTTTGACGGGTGCTGGTCACTACTCACTTCGTCAACTAGTTTACAAAGTGACCAGCATAAACGGGTGCCCCGACTTAAAGTTGACGAAGTGGGAGATTGGGGTTTTGGCTGGGTTTATTTTTTTGTGCTATAGGGATGCTATAGCATCTTGACTTTACACTACATCCTGAAATTTGATATAGGATGCGATTTCGCATCCAGATTTTTTTAATTCTTCACAATAAAAGACCTCTTAAATAAGAACTTTAAAAAATTGCATCCCAAACCCTGAAATCGCATCCTAAAATTAAGAACATGATGCGATTTCGCATCCTGTGCCCAGCAAAAAAATAAACCCAGGGTTTTGGGACACTGGACACTTCGTCATCTTACAACTTCGTCATCCAGATGACGATCTGTCTAAGATCCCAGAGGGTGGATGACGAAGTGACTTAGACTTGTGGACACTTCGTCATCTATAATTTTTAGCTCAGGTTTCAAAGTTGGAACCACCCCTCCCCACCCCACATCATCCTGGCTGCAGGAGAATCCAGAACTCCGCCTTGCTCTGGACGTTCCCACATAGTCTCACAGGACATAGTCTCACAGTTCGGCCTCATTTTTACATATACTTGTACGCAGAAGCATCTTGTTAATTAAGTCAACAATGGTTGTTAATGGTGGATGACGAACTGACCAAACTTTAAAGCATGCCGATTGGCTGGATGACAAAGTGTCCTAGCTTCAAAGTTGATGACGAAAGTTTAAGATGACGAAGTTGTAAGATGACAAAGTGTCTAGGATCCGGGGTTTTGTTCCCTTTGATAGATCAGCAAAGAAATTCATTGCATAATATAATGCTGGTATTTTTACATCATGAAAATTAGCAAAAAACTAATATTTTTAGACTATTTATAATATAGTGCTAGTTTTAGTAGTACTAGTAGCTATTGTACCACACATTAATCCAAAACTTGTACCAAATAGTTAATAGCATAGAAAACAAATTTTTACAAAGAAAACAAATTAAGTTGGGAATCCTAGTGCATAGTGACTTAGTAAGATAGTTTACTATTTGCTTAAAAGCAAATATATTTTAGTCATCCTCCTTGAAAATAAGGGAGCTGTTCACTTTGTAAAATGTGTTGTTGTCTAATCTAACAAACTGACCAGGGTAGAGAGTTTGAATTGATTCGCAGATGACAATAGGATCAAAGTATAAAAATCTTGATATAGAAAATGGAATAATTATAATCAAAGAGTAAAGACTAAGGTCTAATTGGCAAAAATATATAAAAAAAATTGTGATGTATAATCTTCTCTAAATTATAGCTACTTATTGCATTGACAATGTCCATTAGCTAAGTTATAAAAACCTCAATTATATTTTTATAACTTTAGTTATTATAGCTATATATTTGGCTTTCTAAATTCTGCAAAATGCAAGCTTGCAGTATATAATATGCAATATATCATCATTGTAAACATTTAAGTTCAATTTGCATGTTTATTTTATTAGTCCTTGTCTATATAATCTATGGTAAGGCCTTACATATATGTGCAATAGTCAGCCAATCTAGCCAACTAATTTGGAAGACCATAGTAAGCTACAAAATTTGGCAAGTAAGTCACAATATTTTTAGAAAGTAAGTTGCAAAACTAGTAATTTCAGTTGCAAAAGTTTTAAGTTCACATATATGCAACTTAGAAAATTTGGTTAGATGGTGCAACTTAGTTGAAACAAATTTTCAATTTATCTCCCCAATTACCAATTGTGCAATTTTCATTGATAATTTTGTAGCTTACGTTACACATTTTGCAACTTACCTTGGTCAGCTACCAAATCAATTTACTAGATCCCTATTGGAGCCAATTTCAAAAAGTTGTGGATACCTTGGTTTTGAATACACAAGCGTGCCATAGCTTTATAAGCTTCTGCGCAGCCGCGCAGGCAAGTCTGGTTAGCAACTAGAACTAGAAACTCATCCTTTTTTTAGTTTCTAGTGGACGTTCATCCTTTTGGATGCTAGTGCGCATTAATTTTTTTCCTTCTGTGCTGGATGCCGTCCGCAAAAACCCCCATTGGCTCCAATAGGGTACTAGATTAGCCAACTTGGCTAACTATTGTGCATGTATGTATAAATTGTAAAATTGGGGAGGTAAATCACAAAACATCAATGCGCAATTGGTCAAGTCAGCCAATGTGAGACTGGTTTAGTGGCCAGCCAAGGTAAGTTGCAAAATCTTCAATATAAGTTGCAGAATTGGTCAAAATGGGGAGGTAAGTTGCATAATTGGGAGGCAAGTTATAAAATCAGTTGTGGAGTATAAAGTTAATTTTTTTGTTTTTTGTGCAGTTTGTAAAGTTTTTCTATCAAAAATACTAAAATCTAATTGGTCTAAATCTATTAAATGAAGTGAGATTCATTAATTTAATGAGTATTTAAATTTATGCAACATTAAATTAATTGTCCTTGCTTGAAAAGTTAAATCCTTCATCAACCAGCTTATTAATATATTTAAATAATAAGTGTTACAGTTTGCAGTCAAGTTGTTAGATAGCTCTTATGAATACCATATTTTCTTTTTTCCTTATTGCAGTTCTAGCCTACTTGGGTCATTTTTTGCATATATTGTCTTGTTTAGCAAATTGTCTAGCAAATTTATGTCTTGCTCTTACTAAAGCTAGTCTAATAATAAGCTAATGCTATATTTATTTGTCACATAAAAATGAAGGCTTCACTACCTTCTCTTTTTAGCAAAAAACTCCAAGGGGCCCAAAAAAATCAAACAAAATTAACAGTCTATGTCTACCTTTCTGTTTTCAAGTCAAACTTATGAAGGGTCTTCCTAAAATTAATAGATTTACTATTGTTCTGATATATCCTATCTCAATCAAATGTAGTTTAGTGGCTCTAAAGGAATATGAATATATATTTTTCATGCTGGTCATTGGAATAAAAGCTAGTAATGAATACATTTTTAAGATACAAGTAGTGTACTCTCGCAAAAACTAAAAAATTTGTTAAAAACGAATTTTCAGCCAAATATTAGAATTCTAAACAATTAAAGTCAAGCCAACATGGACATTGAACTATTGGCTGGTGATATAATAAAGAAGCAATGTTCTATACTTCAACTAATTGAATCCCTGCAGTAAGTGTATTTAGCCGATAGTCAAATATTCTGGATGATGGTTATTCAGAACATGCTTATCTTTTATCTTTTAGACCTGATTTAACTTCAACAAAGATCGAACAAAGAGCCAGTGCTGTTGGAGAGGTTTTTAATGTTCTGCAAAAGTTGCCACCATCTCACTTGAATGAGCAAGAGGGTAAAATGTGTTGCATTATTGCACAGATATTTATCTTGCCGTTGTGAGGCCTAGATTACATTAATCGTAATTATTTTTATTCCGTTTTGCTTTCAGTTGCCACGCTAGTTCAGTTTCTGTGCGTGAAGCTGTCAGATCACTTCAGCGTTTCTAGTCATGCCATAACAGGCCTTCGGGCACTGGTAAGCAGTCGTGACTCGTCCGCATGAATCTTCCGAAGCGCAATACTGTGTCAGGTTTTCTATTTTTTAATTGCCTTTAAATTTACAGTGCGGCTGCATTCATCTGTCAAATGAAGCTGCCGAAACTGTATTTCGATCAGTAACCACCGAGCTTCAAATTCAAACTCTAAATCAGACGGAACGGATGGCTGTCTATCAGATCTTCCTATTGTTATTGCAAAACAAGCTGTCCTGTAAGCATGATCTGTCCCAATACCATTTTATCATGATTAGAGATTTTGTTCTTTGCTTAGTGATTGTTTATTAAAAATTTCAGTTTTGAAAAGCATCAATCACGACTTTGTATTCGGCTTCGTTCAAGCCATAGACGCTGAGAAAGATCCGCGCAATCTGCTGATAGTATTCGACTTGTTCCCCAGGGTGGTTTCCGAATTCGATATTACCCGATTTACTGAGGACATGTTCGAAGTGATCGCCTGCTATTTTCCTATCGATTTTAAGCCTGTAAGTTAACCCGAAATAGGAATTCAGCCCGAAATTGGAAAGCAGCAGCTGGAATCCAACACTGCCCGAAACTGGAATCCAACCCGAAACACACAGCCCCGTAACTGGAATCAAACCCGAAACACACTACCCGAAACTGGAATCAAACCCGAAACACACTGCCCCGAAACTGGAATCAAACCCGAAACACACAGCCCCGAAACTGGAACCCGACCCGAAACACACTACCCCGAAACTGGAACCCAACCCGAAACACACTGCCCCGAAACTGGAATCAAACCCGAAACACACAGCCCCGAAACTGGAACCCAACCCGAAACACACAGCCCCGAAACTGGAATCCAACCCGAAACACACAGCCCCGAAACTGGAACCCAACCCGAAACACACAGCCAGCCCCGAAACACACAGCCCCGAAACTGGAACCCAACCCGAAACACACAGCCAGCCCCGAAACTGGAACCCAACCCGAAACACACAGCCCCGAAACTGGAATCAAACCCGAAACACACAGCCCCGAAACTGGAATCAAACCCGAAACACACAGCCCCGAAACTGGAACCCAACCCGAAACACACAGCCATAGTGACCACACCTGCGCTAATTTAATTTTCTGCGCTATTTTTGTTTTGCTGCTCAACTGCGCTACTATTTTTAAAAATGCATGCTTTTTCGTGAATTCTGCGCTAAAAATAAATTTATGAAACTTAACATTGCCTTTCAGTTTTATTTTTGCCACTATCGACTGCAAACTGCCAATTAAATATGTGGTTGTCTCAAAATTAAACTTTATCCAGTACCAATTAGCCTTAAATACTAAATCACATACATAATAGACTCTTAGCACCAAATAAAATATCTGAACAGTAGGTTTGTAACTGCATGCTACTCAAATTAATGCTGCTTTTTTATTTCAGCCATCATCCATAAATGACCCAGCGAAAGACAAAATTTTGTGAATCCTGGCTGAAAGAGTTGGATCGGAATGGGCTAGAGATCGGCCTGTGGTGCCGCCAGGGTAACCAAGATGATGCATTTTGCTTCTGCTGCCAGAAGGCAGTCGTAATCTCCCAGCACGGCATTAGCGCCCTGCGACAGCACTCAGATGGAGCCAAGCACAAGGCAGCTACTACCCATCTGCACAGCTCCAACACCGGCCAGCAGAAGCCGATAACATCATTCTTTTCGGCTGCTGGTGCTGGTGGTTCAGTGAGAGACCCTGTTGCTGATCGCCAGATGTCAGCATGTCTCCGACTTTCCTCTTTGGTGGCAAAGAAGGATGTCTCCTTCCGATTCATGGACGAACTGGCCGCAGTCGTGCCTGTTGCTTTTCCGGACAGCAAAATTGCCGAGCAATATGCCTGCTCTAGAACAAAAACGGCCTATTTAATCTGCGAAGCACTGGCCCCAAACGCGAAAAATCTGATGACGCAGAAACTGCGAGATACACCTTTTTCGATTCTTCTAGATGAAGGCACCCGACGGGACCGCTCGTGGCTAGTTGTTCTTGGCCGGGTGTTTTCAGTAGAGCAGCAAAAGGTCCTTCTCTTGCACATCGGTACGGAGGAGTTGGTGGACTCAACTGCTGATGGCATGCAGTCGCTTGTCATAAAAATGCTTAAAGACAACAAATTGCCCATCAAGAATTTGTTGTCTGTAATGACAGACTCTTGTAATGCTATGCGAGGTAAATTTATAGAAATGATAATACGAGCTAAATTTTTTCGAAACAAAGTATGCTAATTCATTGATGTAACTAAAATTTCATCTTATTCTTATTTTTATTTGATCTTAAGGAACCGTGGTGGTCTTGTGACAAAGTTACGTGCCGAAATCGGGCATCTTATCGACGTAGGTGGGTGCAGCCTGCATCACGTTCATAACAGCGTGCAGTATGCTGTTCATGCCTTCGATCCCGACTGTGAAGTGGAAGCTTTGTTGGACGATGTTTACAACTTCTTCCGCTACGCAGGACGCCGCCATGCGTTTTATGCGGTACGTATAAACTGTTTGCTCGGTGACAGTTCTATTAAAAGTGTGTCAGTGTCAAATAAAACTCGAATTAAAAACATTTTTTTAGATTCAAGATTCAATGGAGCTTGCTCAACATGTGTTTATCAGGCGTGTAGAGACTCGATGGTTGCAGATCCTGGATGTTGTTCGTCGTGTTCTAGAACAATGGAGCGCATTGAAAGATTTTTTCGATAAGCCCACGACTGGCAAAATGAAGCCGATCGCAGAGCGAATTAAAAACGCTTTGCACGATGGAACGCTAGCGCGCCTACAGTTTCTGGAGCAGACCCTGCCTCGCTGTGAGAAAATACAGAAACTTTTCCAGCGTGAGGCGGTCCACATCCATCTGCTCTCGGCCAGTTTGGATGAGCTTTGCGGGGACTTGCTGCTATGCTTCATTCGCCCTGACGTCGTTCAGAATGCCGAATCTTTGAAGGAGCTGTCAACGTCTGTCAAAGATCGCGCCAACCAGCTGCTTAATGCTGATCTTGTGATTGGGGTGAAAACCCGAGACACGATTGGTCGCCTGCCAAAGATTAATCGAATAGGTTTTTACAAATCCGTTCGCGATTTTTTTGTTGAGCTCACTAGCCGTCTTTTCACTTATCTTCCGCTGCAGAACAAGCTCCTGCGAGCTTTATGCTTGTTGACCCGAAGCAACTTCTAGATCCAAGTCTGAACATCGAAGAGACTATTCTGTTCACTGCCAAGGCCATGCCTACTGTGATCGAGCCTGCTCTCGTTGACGACCTACGACTGGAGGTCGCAAAGTTGCGTCTCACAGAAATCACGGAGCTTTCTGGTGTTACAGAGCCGGAAAAGTTTTGGGCAATCCTGCCGACTGATAGGTTTCCACTGCTTTCTCGTCTGGGCCGTTCCGCTTGTAGCCTCCCTCACGGTAATGCAGACAGTGAGCGTGCTATAAAGTGGATTGCTAACAATCTTACTAAGCAGAGGAATCAGCTCTCTGACTTCACGCTTGACTGCCTATTGTCGATAAAGTCGTGGCTGAAGGCCTTCGGTGACAGTCCAAGCACTTTTGAAATGAGCCGATCTGTGTTGCAGCTTGGGTTTGATGCCCGTGCTAAGTCTGAAGAGCGTGCCCGATCAAAGCAGCGAAGCCTGGAAATGACCAGGCTACAACATCAGCTGGAGCAGCAGCAGAGCCAGCAGGAGAAGCAGAGGCTGGATGCGGCCAATGCTGCTGCAGAGCAGCGAGCTATTGACGACTTGCGGAAGACAGCACAAGAGCTGCTTCGCACTGCTGATTCTAGAGATGAGCAGCTGCGCAAACGCCAGAGGCAGTGCAAAGAGCCTGGATCCGCAAATCGAAATAAGAAGTCGAGGAAATAAGTTACAAACCTCTGAAACTAATCTTTCTGAACGAAACTTGGTGCTTCGAAACTACTTTTATTGATATTATTATGTGTTTTTTTGGTCGGGTTTTGATTTTTATATGCTAATATCTTAACTTTATTTACTATTAACCCGCTGAAAAATTCGGCTGCTTCTTCTGCTGATTCTGTCGGAAGAAGAAGCGGACAACACAATAAGTATTTAGTTAGCCTTAGCAGCTGGTGCTAAATGATATAGTCGACGGACTTTAATATTTTAGTTTGTTGCGATTTAGTTAACAATTAGTTTATATTGTTCCAAGTTATTGTTTGTTGACTTTGCGCCGTGTTCTGCGCCGTTTTTTACACATGTCTGAGAAACGAATGCACGCTTCATTTTAAGCTGTAAGTTTTATGTAGGCACTTTTGCAATTGGTGCACTTAATTATCCTAATTAGTTACTGCGCTAATTTTTTAAACCTGCGCTATTATTTGACAAATACTCTGTGGTCACTATGCACACAGCCCCGAAACTGGAACCCAACCCGAAACACACAGCCAGCCCCGAAACTGGAACCCAACCCGAAACACACAGCCCCGAAACTGGAATCAAACCCGAAACACACAGCCCCGAAACTGGAACCCAACCCGAAACACACAGCCCCGAAACTGGAATCAAACCCGAAACACACAGCCCCGAAACTGGAACCCAACCCGAAACACACAGCCCCGAAACTGGAACCCAACCCGAAACACACAGCCCCGAAACTGGAACCCAACCCGAAACACACAGCCAGCCCCGAAACTGGAACCCAACCCGAAACACACAGCCCCGAAACTGGAATCAAACCCGAAACACACAGCCCCGAAACTGGAACCCAACCCGAAACACACAGCCCCGAAACTGGAACCCAACCCGCAACACACAGCCCCGAAACTGGAATCAAACCCGAAACACACAGCCCCGAAACTGGAACCCAACCCGAAACACACAGCCCCGAAACTGGAACCCAACCCGAAACACACAGCCCCGAAACTGGAATCAAACCCGAAACACACAGCCCCGAAACTGGAACCCAACCCGAAACACACAGCCCCGAAACTGGAACCCAACCCGAAACACACAGCCCCGAAACTGGAACCCAACCCGAAACACACAGCCCCGAAACTGGAATCAAACCCGAAACACACAGCCCCGAAACTGGAACCCAACCCGAAACACACAGCCCCGAAACTGGAACCCAACCCGAAACACACAGCCCCGAAACTGGAACCCAACCCGAAACACACAGCCCCGAAACTGGAATCAAACCCGAAACACACAGCCCCGAAACTGGAACCCAACCCGAAACACACAGCCCCGAAACTGGAACCCAACCCGAAACACACAGCCCCGAAACTGGAACCCAACCCGAAACACACAGCCAGCCCCGAAACTGGAACCCAACCCGAAACACACAGCCCCGAAACTGGAATCAAACCCGAAACACACAGCCCCGAAACTGGAACCCAACCCGAAACACACAGCCCCGAAACTGGAACCCAACCCGCAACACACAGCCCCGAAACTGGAATCAAACCCGAAACACACAGCCCCGAAACTGGAACCCAACCCGAAACACACAGCCCCGAAACTGGAACCCAACCCGAAACACACAGCCCCGAAACTGGAACCCAACCCGAAACACACAGCCCCGAAACTGGCAACCAGCCTGAAAAAATACAATTGTTCCTTTTCATGAGCCCTTGTTAATTCAGGCTGAGTTGCTAGGATATGTAAACTCGCTATCCCGAATCCCCCAAAAACGCCTCGACCCTCGCACAGAGCGCAAGCGGCAGCGTCACGCGCGACCAGCTGGTGCAACTGCACAACCGTTGCTTATCATCAACGCCACTGTTTGGCGAGTTCATGATACCCCTGCTGCTAGAGAAGCTGGCCTCTGATCTGCGTTCCGCCCGTCTGGAATCATTCAACTTGTTGCGCCAAGCCGCCCCCGTCTATCCCGCCGCCGTCCTGCTAGCCTACGGTCAGCAACTATTAGCCGCTTATCGCCGAGCCATGTTCCGCTCGGCCGTGTCAGACGAGGAGAGACGAGCCGCATTGGATTCGTTTGCCCAGGTGGTCGGCCGGATCGGCGGGGCCAAGGACGAACCGGCTGGTCGTGACGAATTCTTTAGCTTGTTGTTGAAGGGTGAGACCGGATATTTGTTACAGCCTGTTTATTGGTTGTTGGGTAAACGGCGGGAGTAGCTATCCTCGTGTAAGAATAGTCAAATACTTCGTCACCTAGTTAGTTTACTATTAGCACACTAAAACTAAGATTCGGTACCAGTGTTAGCGGGGGGAAGCTTATCCCGTGGGCTCTACAGTTAGTAAATAAGTCAACTATAATGTGCTGTTATCTACTTTTATTCAGTAGTATGATTGTAAATGCAGTGATGGGCACCGCTAAATAGCAGCCGCTTTCCGATTTGAATTTTGAATTTTGAACTTTAAAATGCGCTAAATTATAAAAAGTTACTAAAATTAATTATGCATGCATTATTGCAAAAACAAAACAATAGCTCGTAGTGTAAATTAAATCAATTGAATTTTTTATACACCTATAGTCGTTAAAAACAGTTAATAAAACAAAGGCGTATATATGGTGTAACAGTGATATTTTTATTGCACTAAATAAAAATAAAACTACAGATACATGAATATGATGAGGATACTAGGATAGAATAAAGATAATTGCAGCCGAAGATTTAAGGCAACAATAATCGTTTCATTTCAAATCGTTTTGAAGGCAAAATGAATTTAGCGCAATTAGCGAATTTCAAAGAGAAAAAAATAGCTGCGCTTTCATAGCGCGCGCTAACCAGAATTTCAATTTTAGCGGAATTAGCGGCGCTAGTGCCTCTATTACTGTGTAAATGATGCCAACGTACGATCTACGTGTCATGTTCGAATCTAATTTAAATTCTAATCAGTTATATAATTTATTATTTCTTAAATTGTTCTCCTACAAGACTGCCGGCCAAATCTGCGCGAACTCGATCCCAATGTGATGGAGGCTACTGGCCGGGCATTGGAAGCTGCGGCTAGTGTTGCCGTGGCAACCACGCGACGCCAGCTAGTGACTGGCATAATGCCGGACATTCTGTCTGGACTGGTAGATCGAAAAGACGTAAGTGGCGAGTAAGCAGCAAATAGCATCAATTTCAATGGCCTCTTTCGAAATTCATTTATTTAGTTTTGTTGTTTCAGTCCGCCTCAAAATGCGGCCTATTAGACATCCTTCGCCGCCTGCTTAGCGCCGCCCTGTCTCCGCCTGCACCAGCCGATTTAATCAGCTATTTGTCCGGCGAGCTGGAGTCAATTAGCGCCGCGTTGTACAGCTTGGCCGTCGGCGCTTTAGCCGGTCCGGAAGCTGAGGCTGACGCTCTGCAAAAACTCCGCCTGGCCTGCCTGGCCGTCATGGCTCGCCTATGCGCCGAGCCTGGCTTGGCTAGTGACGAACAGCGGGCCAACTATGCCGAGCATCTGATCGGCGAATTGGGCGCCAGTCGGCAGCGTCTGTCCGGCCAGCTGGTTCGACCGTTGGTGCGCGATTTTACGCGTCGATTAGTAGCCAATAATGCTGCTGAGGCTGCCAATCTTGTTACTAATAGATTTTTGCCATTGACTACTGGTGAGTTGTACTACTAGTACAAATTTAGACACCCGACCTTTCTATCATATGGGTGAAATGCAGAAACAATGCGTACAGTGTTATTAAGTGCCTTGTTCAAGAGCCTAAGAGTAGGGGTTGTAGCCTAGTGGTTAGAGCGCGTCGGACTCACGACTTGAAGGTCGGGGGTTCGATTCCCGACTCCACTGGTACAATTTGTGTCCTTTAGCAAGACACTTAACTCTGCATTGCTTCAGTTCACCCAGCTGCTAAATGGGTACCAGCATCAGCTGGGGTAATTGAAGGTGGGTGTGGCGTCCCCCAGTCCATGGACTGAACAGCTGTACGCAGTCTTCAGAAGCGCCACGCAATGGCTGCGGCTGTGCTGTTGGCTGCACATCTGGCCCGATTGGGACAGGTGTAATCAATTATTATTATTATTATTATTATTATTATTATTATTATCAACAGCCTTGAGCCGGGACTCCGGAACCCACGACCTTCCGGTTAGAAACCAGATGCCTTAGTCACTAATCTACAACTCCTTTTTGTTATTACACTACTGAAAGTATCTAAAGTACGTACGATTTCATGGCCTTGCAGAGCATCCAGACTTAAATGTACGCGCCGACTGTCTACTGATGCTTGGCGAGCTGTGCGACCTGCCTTGTTCAATCAGCGAGCCTCTGATGCGGCTGCTGATGCGGCTCTGCCTAGAGGCCGGCTCGTCCGCTGACCCCCTCACCGGTGAGTCATCGGGTCACGTGTGTTCATTGGTTATAGACATAGTGCTGGTAGATTGATTCTCTTAAAATTGCGCCTTTGTACAGTGATTGCTTCGCGTTTGGAAGCCCTCCGTCTAGCAACAGAAACGGCCATGGCTTCATCGACGGGTAGCTCTCGAGAACTGGCTATCTCTGTGTGGACCGGGCAGTTTCAACAGTTTCTGACCTCGTTTAACCGATTCGATGGCGACAATGGAAATGAATGCGTTGCCAATGCGGCTTTCGGCTGCGTGCAATCCTTTGCGCGAGCTCTGACTGCTGAGTAAGTCATAGCGGTGCTCTCAAATTCCTAGGGCCCCATCTTTTGGTTTTTTTACATACAGGCAAATAGATCTACACAGTTAGAAAGGTAGACCAATTAAGACAAGCAAATATATCTAGACAGGCAAATAGATCTATACAGTTAGAAAGGTAGACCAATTAAGACAAGCAAATATATCTAGACAGGCAAATAGATCTATACAGTTAGAAAGGTAGACCAATTAAGACAAGCAAATATATCTAGACAGGCAAATAGATCTACACAGTTAGAAGGGTAGACCAATTAAGACAAGCAAATATATCTAGACAGGCAAATAGATCTACACAGTTAGAAAGGTAGACCAATTAAGACAAGCAAATATATCTAGACAGGCAAATAGATCTACACAGTTAGAAAGGTAGACAAACAGATATCGTCAAGCAAATGGATTTAGACAAGCAAATAGATCTAGACAGTCAGACAGACAGACAAATAGATCTAGACAGTCAGACAGGCAGGCAAATGGATCTAAACAGTCAGACAGACAGGCAAATAGATCTAGACAGTCAGACAGACAGATACAATAGATCTAGACAGTCAGACAGACAGGCAAATAGATCTAGACAGTCAGACAGACAGACAAATAGATCTAGACAGTCAGACAGACAGATACAATATGTTACTAAATCTTAGTAAACTCTTACTGTTCCGATTGACCCTTTGACAGAGATGAAGCTTCATCGGTAAAATCAGTAGTCGAGTGGACTGTTGCGCAGGCTATGGGTGACAGTTTCTGTCGATTGCATTGCGCGCTGCTGTACAATTTGACGCCTGTGGTGAGTTCCTGTAGTCCGCTAAGTTGCTAATGTTGTTTGACTTTTGCTTGTTTGCGTATTGAAGATTCTCTTGTTAGCTGCTGTCAGAGAAAAATTGCACTTTTAACTATAAAGCGGTCATATTTTGATAAGCACGCTCCCACCATTAACCTAACCAGACCGCTCGGCGTCACGCGGTTGCACTTTTACCCCGCCTGCTGAATCGCTACGCGTCTGACGGCGAGGAATTCGTTTTGATGCTGTACGCTTCGCTTATTAATAAGTGCATTGACTACAGTCGCGGTGAGCGCCTTATTAGATAGCTAAGGTCTTAGTCTTCTTAAATGTGTCTAAAACTATATTTAATTAATGAATTATTAATTATGTTGCCAGACCCGGAAATGTTGCCCGTTGAGCAGCTGGTGCTAGCGGACGTGGATTCCACGCTTAGCCAGTGCAGCGGCAGACGGGCGGCCGCCTTCTTGGCCTCCTGTCTGAAGGCGCTTCTATGGAGCGGCTCGCCTCTGTTTGTTAAACTGGCTAGTCGAACTTTGGACATTCTGCGCAGCGCCGACTGCGTTGATTCGACGGAGGACCAATCGAATTTGTTGTCTGTGCAGCTGGCCGCCAAGCTCGAGCTCCTGCTGACGCCCTGCGACTGGGGTGTCCTGTGCGCCGAGGCCAAAGCCACAGTGGGACCGTTGGCCGGGCAGAAATGTCTCTGCTTGCTGCTGCAGCCTCTGCTTGAAGATGCTAGGAATAGTGCGTATTTGTTCTTTGCGTGTGTGTCTTCTGTGCGCTACACAATGGGATATGTAGAGTATTTCTTAATAGAGGATTTTAGGGGATTTAGCTCGCATTTCTTACAGCTAATTCCGTATGCAATGATCCTGTGAGGCTACGCTTGGCCAGCTAAAAATCTGACGTTTCCTTTGCGCCCGCACGATTTCAGACAGAATCTGCCTGCTGGCCGCAGTTGGACTGGCGCAGTCCGCTCCGCCTGACCTCATTATAAACTACATTGAGTCCGTAAGTTCATTTGCGTTGGTTTTGTAAGCGGTGCTTTGTAATCTGATGCAAGTATGGGTGATTATCCTGTCATCTGGGCGATTTCCCTCATCACCATCTGGGCGATTTCCCTCATTACCTGGGCGATTTCCCTCATCACCATCTGGGCGATTTCCCTCATCACCATCTGGGCGATTTCCCTCATCATCATCTGGGCGATTTCCCTCATCATCATCTGGGCGATTTCCCTCATCATCATCTGGGCGATTTCCCTCATCATCATCTGGGCGATTTCCCTCATCATCATCTGGGCGAATTCCCTCATCATCATCTGGGCGAATTCCCTCATCATCATCTGGGCGATTTCCCCCATCATCATCTGGGCGATTTCCCTCATCATCATCTGGACGATTTCCCTCATCATCATCTGGGCGATTTCCCTCATCATCATCTGGGCGATTTCCCTCATCATCATCTGGGCGATTTCCCTCATCATCATCTGGGCGATTTCCCTCATCATCATCTGGGCGATTTCCCTCATCATCATCTGGGCGATTCCCCTCATCATCATCTGGGCGATTTCCCTCATCATCATCTGGGCGATTCCCCTCATCATCATCTGGGCGATTCCCCTCATCATCATCTGGGCGATTTCCCTCATCATCATCTGGGCGATTTCCCTCATCATCATCTGGGCGATTTCCCTCATCATCATCTGGGCGATTTCCCTCATCATCATCTGGGCGATTTCCCTCATCATCATCTGGGCGAATTCCCTCATCATCATCTGGGCGATTTCCCCCATCATCATCTGGACGATTTCCCCCAACATCATCTGGGCGATTTCCCTCATCATCATCTGGACGATTTCCCTCATCATCATCTGGGCGATTTCCCTCATCATCATCTGGGCGATTTCCCTCATCATCATCTGGGCGATTTCCCTCATCATCATCTGGGCGATTTCCCTCATCATCATCTGGGCGATTTCCCTCATCATCATCTGGGCGATTCCCCTCATCATCATCTGGGCGATTTCCCTCATCATCATCTGGGCGATTCCCCTCATCATCATCTGGGCGATTCCCCTCATCATCATCTGGGCGATTTCCCTCATCATCATCTGGGCGATTTCCCTCATCATCATCTGGGCGATTTCCCTCATCATCATCTGGGCGATTTCCCTCATCATCATCTGGGCGATTTCCCCCATCATCATCTGGGCGAAAACTAGCCGTCAGACAGTATCCCCTCATTCGCTTCCCATCATTCGCTTCCCGCTCCCGCAGCTGATGCCCGCTCTGATGCTGCACTTGTCGCCGTCTAGTAACGGCGCCAGTCTGCGCGCGCCAATCCTGCGCCTATTGGAGACCCTGGCCTCGCGCCAAGCCGCTCTGGACGCCATGGCGCCGCGCTGTCTGGGCGACCTCCTGCCGCGCCTGCTGGCCTGCCTGCAGCCCGGCGCCGGCCTTGACGCCAGGCGGACGTCAGCCAGGCTGCTCCGTCGCCTAGCAACCGGCGGCCTGCCAGCAGCCGAACTGCTGCCGCACAAGCCCGACGTTCTTTCAAGCCTTGCCGCCGCCCTCAACGATCCCAAACGGTTAGTGCGCTGCGATGCGGCGCAGGCGCGCAACGCCTGGTTCCTTGTTGGCTGATCCCGCCAGTCCTGCTCATTTTCCGCTGTCTGAGCTCACTTTTACGCCGTGTTAAAGAAAACCGCTTTAGCCAAACTTGTAGTTTAATTAGCTGTTTGGGTTTTTCTATCTGCGCAATACTTTGTCCTTTTCTCTATATTCTTCCATTCACCCCTTCCTCTCCTATCGGCTACTAAGTCATTTTCGCCCCTAACTCTCCTATCCCCTCCCTACTCTTGTCCGCCCCTAAATCTCCTATCCCCTCCCTACTCTTATCCGCCCCTAAATCTCCTATCCGCTTCCTACTCCTATCCCCTCCCTACTCTTATCCGCCCCTATCTCTCCTATCCGCTCCCTACTCATTTTCGAAGTCCCGCTCTTTCCTTTCCATATTTAATGTTGCACTTAGTCGGCTACCTGTGTCTGCCTCTGTTAGTCCAGCGCTTCCCAGCTCGCCGAGTTTATGACGTCAGTGAGATCGAGCACTGTTGGTTAAATGAAGTTTTGCTTGCATTTTGTTCCAGCCACCAGCTCTTCATATGTGTTGAATTTGTTTAACTTAAGAATAAGATAATGGCTTGAATTTTGTTAGCAAACGTATTTTCATTTTTTTAACATGAAAAAACTCTATTAAATGCTTCAATACTAATTAAATAGCTGTGGCAAGTAGCAATCAACGATAATTTATGACTGAATTCAAACAACATTAAGACTTATCGATCGTTGGCTGTTGTATTTTCTTGACATCTTAACAATAATAGTACACGGACACAACTTTGGATTGAGAAAAAAATTGAAAGAAAATTTTCTATGTTTCATTTCAAATCGCAAATATCAACTATATTCCATAATAATGCCTCTATTTTATTTCACTGTTAGTAGTTATGCATCTTATGTACGAGTAGTATAAAGTGCGCATCTATGCTCTTTTTTTGTAGGGTGAAGAGAACAAAACTCGAACATAAAGAAGGTTGATTCACACTGGCCTCAACATGGCTTCTGCAGCGTGCTGGGGGGGAGCATCGGAATGAGTTAAATTAAAATAATTTTAACAGAAATATGAAATTTATGAATTTTAGCTAACTATAATAAATAGAAGTGAAATTTTGATAGTTCTACTTTTACTTTATGGATAAAAGTCAATACACTTTGGGACCATGTTTATTAATAAGCAACGATTGATGCTAATCAAAATTTTCACCACTGTCATGACGATCCCTTAAATTCTCTTTTATCAAATTTTCTATGGGATTCGCCATTAATTTTTATTAACTACTTCTCCGCTTCTGGCGAGTAGTATACCGGGGAGGCTAGCTCCGAATTCCAGCCGTACTGTTGCCAGTCGGGCAAGCCACGCTGGCTGCGGAACGTCTCCCAGCGTTCGTCGTCTGAGTCGTCAGTTAAATAGCGGGAGCGGCAGCCAAGTTCCAATTTGCGCAGGTCGCACCAGCACGCGTAGTCCTGCGCGTTGGGTGGGGTTGGTGCGGGGCCACGTTTGTCGCTATCTGACTGACATCCAGTTTGGCAATACTCGCTGACAAGCTGCTCTCTAACAGTTCCCCCTGACCAACTGCTCTCTGACAGTTCTCCCTGACCAACTGCTCTCTGACAGTTCTCCCTGACCAACTGCTCTCTGACAGTTCTCCCTGACCAACTGCTCTCTGACAGTTCCCCCTGACCAACTGCTCTCTGACAATACCCCCTGACCAACTGCTCTCTGACAATACCCCCTGACCAACTGCTCTCTAACAGTTCCCCCTGACCAACTGCTCTCTGACAGTTCTCCCTGACCAACTGCTCTCTGACAGTTCTCCCTGACCAACTGCTCTCTGACAGTTCTCCCTGACCAACTGCTCTCTGACAGTTCCCCCTGACCAACTGCTCTCTGACAGTTCTCCCTGACCAACTGCTCTCTGACAGTTCTCCCTGACCAACTGCTCTCTGACAGTTCTCCCTGACCAACTGCTCTCTGACAGTTCTCCCTGACCAACTGCTCTCTGACAGTTCTCCCTGACCAACTGCTCTCTGACAGTTCCCCCTGACCAACTGCTCTCTGACAATACCCCTTGACCAACTGCTCTCTGACAATATGCCCTGACAATTTGTCTTTTTTACGCTTCTGTTTTATACCTAACTTTCGCACCTGGCGAAATAGCTTTTTATGAATACCACAGTACATTATTTTCAACTTTCTTTCTAATATAAAAAGTAAATGAGTTGAGTTTTGCAAGCTTATAATTTACAATATAAAAGTGCGCGAATTAAATTATTTGACAACACCATTGATAAAAAAGAAAAACATAGTTGGCATGCATTATAATTAAATTCTGATTACTTAATAAACTATTTAACTTTTTAACAAAAAAAAATTGCCTGGCTTTACCGGGGTCAGAAATTAAAGAATTTTCTAGAACACAATAGCCCATATTGATTAGCAAGGGTGGCAGACATATTTGCGTTTGAATAAGCCAAGGACTAAAGCATGTTAGCTATTGGACTTTTCCATATAAAATATGTTCATCCTTACACGCTAGACTAAGCCAAATCTCGGACTAAGATAGACTTAGGTGTCCATTCTGACACTAAAGGTGTTGGTTTTATTTACTGTTAAAACAAGTGTAAAGGCTCATTTCTAATCTACAGCACAGAAGTCCCGGTCAAGCTCTATGCCAAT
>CATNEM010000147.1:172500-222500 GCA_950096795.1 Macrostomum cliftonense
ATTCATCGCTAAAATCATAGAATGCAAAAAAGGATGCAAAAACCTAAAAATACACTGTGTTTCAAAAGAACGGGAAAGGACAGCATCTAAGCCCAATTGAAATAAATGTATAAAACATGTTGTCTCGCAGTTCAAGTGTTAATCATCACTAATTTTCGGGACCTCTTTTTAGGTGCTGAATCACGTTATCATCAGTTTGCACGAAGTTAATCAAGTGACTATCCCGTTCCCATCCTAGCTTGTTATTCTAACATTGAACGAACACATGCCGCACTACACCTTAGTATCGGGTATGTCCTCCTCTGTTCTCAATGTCACTCCTGACTCGATGAGGCGTGCTGTCTACCACGTGATTAAGCATCTCTGTGACTGTGTCCGAAAGGGTGTGTTCGGGTTGGTTTAACCCAAAAGGGTGTTGCTTAAAAGCCATTGTTTGGGTGCCCTTTTTCAAAGCCCAGATCAGGTAATTCGCAAACCACCGAGTCCTCAAATAAACGCTACCGAAAGCGAAAGTTAATTGATGAGTCATCGATGGCTGTCAAGAGATGGCTGTCCCGTTTTTTGCAACACAGGTGTACACACAAAGACCTAGAAAAATGTTTTGCCTCAGAGCAATGCCATGGAGACTCCTTGCTCACCCTCAGACGAAATCGTGTCCCACGGCACAGGCGGGTACATGAAGGACGCGTTCTTGATCTGGTCAGCGATGTCCTCGTCCTCGTTGAATGGAAAAGTGCCGCTGAGGCTGTGGGAGAAGTAAAAAATCCCATTTCTTTAGTCCATCGGATTTCACACACACACATTGGATGCATCAATTGTTAAAATCCGTTGCCCCGCAAAGCTTCTTGCACTTAACCAGGCCTAAACAGCCTATTCCCATCGCTGTGTGAAACCATATAAAGTCTCAAACGAAAAAAACAAGAGAAACCTACCTAACATAGGTGATGACGCCTACGCTCCACATGTCGATGCTTCGATTGTAGCCTTTGTACTTTAATACCTCGGGAGCTGAAAAACAAATGATTTTGTGATTTTTTGTGAGAATATGTGCGATTTTTTTAACTAGCTGCAAACAGGAAAACAACACATTCAAACAAGTCTGAACCAGATGAGTCTCCGCATCTGTCTGTCTCATGAGCCTATAATTGGGGTGCCTTATTAACGTGATTCATTGTAGGAAATACATCAAGGTTTCTATTTACTCAACTATGTTTGTTCGTGAATTTTTATTTTCCCGCTAAGAGACCAGATCAGATGTGGAGAAAACTGAGCGATAAATGTACATCTACGTTATGGCAAAGAAATTCACGCTTACGCGTTAAATGTACATCCAGGGACGGAAAAAACTAATTGATCGAATATGTACAGCAAGTTAAATGTACATTAACAACACAGTACACTTGGTCAAAGAAATCGTTTCGATAGTGCAGTTTGGCACAATTGTCATGTTCATTAGAATTTTTCAACTCCAAACAAGTGGCAACTGGTGACTCACCTAAGTAAGCCGGCGTACCAACGATGCTCTTGCGGAAGCTCTTCTCTCCTATGATGCGAGCGAACCCAAAGTCGCACAATTTGATCTGCGGATAGTGCAAACTGCCGTGGCCAGCTGTCGGCGCCAATAGTACATTCTCCGGCTTGAGGTCGCAGTGCACCACGCACCTGGTGTGCAGGTAGCGCAGAGCGCACAGAATCTGCGCCACCAGGTATTTGGTTACTCGCTCGGATAGGCGACCCTCGGCGCCTGACAGAATCATTTCGAGCATGTCGCCAGCCATCTTCTCCATTACGACGAATAGTGTGCGCGGCGTTTCAAACATTTTGTGCAGCTTCACGACACCCTCGTGGTTTAACGACTGGAGTATGCTCACCTACATGGTGAGTTACATTGTTAGGCTTTTTGTGACTGTTGAAAATTTTCAAAATTTACTATTCATTTTAATTTACAAATACAATTGTTAAAACCGACCTCCATACTAAGCGCTCTTACCAAAAACTGTACTGCGTGCTGCGATGGCTAAAGCCCACCTCACTAAACTGTCTAACCCTAGCTGTACTCTAGCTGTACAGCGATGGCTAAAACTCACCTCACTAAACTCTCTAACCCTAGCTGTACTCTAGCTGTACAGCGGTGGCTAAAACCCACCTCACTAAACTCTCTAACCCTAGCTGTACTCTAGCTGTACAGCGGTGGTTAAAACCCACCTCACTAAACTCTCTAACCCTAACTGTACTCCAGCTGTACAGCGATGGCTAAAACTCACCTCACTAAACTCTCTAACCCTAGCTGTACTCTAGCTGTACAGCGGTGGTTAAAACCCACCTCACTAAACTCTCTAACCCTAGCTGTACTCTAGCTGTACAGCGGTGGTTAAAACCCACCTCACTAAACTCTCTAACCCTAACTGTACTCTAGCTGTACAGCGATGGCTAAAACCCAACAGTGTGATTATTTTACAGTTTAAACCAAAAAATAAACAAACCTCATTCTTAAGCTGAGTCTCCTGTTTGGTAGGGAATCTCAACTTGTCAATGACCTTGATTGCCACCTCCTGCCCATTAGCGCGGCAAACTCCGGCATAGACGGTGCCAAATTGACCGCTACCAAGGATCTCCTCGTGACGGACGTCGAATTGTGACTCCAGACTCTCGTTGTCGCCGCTGCCGCCGCCACTGCTGCCGTCGCTGCCACCGGCGCCGCCAGCGGACGATGAGTTTGACGAGGCTGCCGAGACACCCGAAGCGGCTCCGGCTGCTCCGACTGACGTAGCAGCGGCTGTAGCCGTGGCGGCCTCGTGACCAGCCGTTCCACCGCTGGCCCGGCTCGCCGAAACTGGGAGCAGGGCGGCCCGAACCGCGGCCTCGAAGTGCACGGCCTGCTGGCGAGACAGTTGCATCAAGTCCACCGGGATCGATGGCCCGTCGTGACTGCCGCCGCTGCCACCGCCGCCGATGAAGTAAGTAGTGCCAGAGGCAGTCTTCAGCGCGAATACATAGTCCTTAGTGTTCGGCGTGGTGCACTTAGCCACGCTGATTATCTCTGTGAGGAGAATCTCCTAAACGGGGCATTTGGTATCAAAGTTAAGGAGATTTGTCAGTCTCGTGTGCATTAAGTTTAAAAAATATGAGAGAAAATATAAACACAGGGGAATAAGAAGGTAAGAAAGTAAGCTAGGGGGGGGGGTAGAAATATGGTGATAGTAAGGAATTGAAGAATCGAATGTCTGTTTTCAGATTTTCTTTTCTAGGATTGTGCATTTTACTGTTTATTTTTTGTTTCATTTTTTTCCTTAGCAATCGCAGTTGCAATTCGAAGACTTTGTTGGTTCCGAGTTTCTGACCGTCGGGGTCCGCTTATCAGCTTCCTAGACGGGGTACTCGGCCCAGTATCTCGCTGGCGTCGCTCCCTCTCCCCCAGGCGGGATGGCACCGCGCGCGTATAAATTATTGATTAATAAAGCTTCCGACCGAAATCCGAATTTCCCCCTAGTCCGCGCATACATTTATATCAGTTATATAGTACACAGATTCCTAGCTCGCTCATCTCTCCGCGTACTCCAACAGATTCGAAGCTTAACTAAACTGGCAGATCAGCCACGCACTCAGACCAGTTGGGCTGGTTTTGCGGTAAACTTAACTCATCCGGGGTGGGGGTGGGTTGTCAGCCAACCAGCCTCATCAGCTTACTAACTGTTTGCTGGCGAACTTTTCGCTTTAATTTGTATCCTCTACGCCTCAGACTGCTTGGCCCTAAATCATCGATTGTTATGGTTTGTAAGCTCTTATTTAATTTATAGATATGATATGATGGAGATTGGGGTAAACTGATCAGGTTTGGCTACATACTTGACACTAACGGGGATGCACATTGATTTGCCATTCTTTGGCACTTAAGCGTGCCGAAATTGACTTCAATATTTTTTTCAAACGAAAATTTATAGTTAATTTTCCTAGTTTTGCATAACTAAACTTCGTGTCAACAAAGCAGAGAGCAAAACTAAACTGAGAAGCTCAATATCGATCAATATGGGGTCAGAGGCGTTGACTAAAACTTCCTGAGTGTGATGCTTTCTCCCCATCTGTCTGCCCCCTCGCCTTCCCTCTTCCCAATGCAATAGCCTCCCTAGGCATATACTTCTCGGTAAAATTTCTTGCCCCCAGCCCGGTGACAGATGCAGTGTAGGGAGCCTGAAAATTGTGTGTGTGTGTGTGTGTGTGTGTGTGTGTTAGCATTTGATAGGAATAAGTTTGTCTAGAAAACATTTCCCGACAAACACCCTAAGGGTGGCAGAAATATTTTTTAGTTAAGGCCGAGGCAGAGAGTGCCGTGCCGAATGAGAACAACCACCTCAAACTGAAAAATCGGTGTACTTTTACGCAATAGCTTCAAGCAGCCATGGAATTCCATCACATGTTAACACCTGGCGAGGAAACCTCCACTGAGGGGCGACTGATAGCTACCGAGCGTAACCTGGCACGCACTCATAAAATGATGTACATACATGTACACACCACTTTGTGCCTTGGCCCTAGGGGGATGGGCATTAATCAGCGAACATAGAACAAAAACCCCTAAGTGCGAAGCTGTTTTTAAGTTAAAAAAACCGCGTGAAGTTTTGACGATTGGTAAAATTTTTGAGACTCCGTCTTGGGCTTCTGCTTCCACTCCAGATGCTCTAATTACTAAAGTACTCCATGACTTGTCCCTAGGACTGACTCACAGGCCATTTCCAATTACGCTGCAGCCTTGCCATTCCTTGCTCGCCCCAATTCAAAACCGGCCCCTCGATCCAGCGCGGGCCAATAATTGCACTTGTCAAATGATTGAGCCGTCCAGGCACCGACCAAAACCAGCCCTGGCGCTCACCTCGACCTTGCACGGGCCAATTTAGAAATTGATAAATGCTGAGCTAAAACCGCTCTGTAGTGGGCCGGCTCGGCTGCCCAAGAACCGATCAATCACTTATTCCCAGTTATGTTGGGAAAATTCTGCGAATTCTAAGGGAGAAAGGGGAAGAGCCTGATTAAGGAAAGCGGATTCTGGGAAGCTAATAGCAGACAGATGTGACAAGTTCTCGTAATTGCACGAGCCCAGTAGGGACAAGCCCAAGTCTAATTTCTGTTAATTATTCATCAGGCAGTGACAGGAGAGATGCCTCCTCTACGTCATTGCTGCTGCAGCTGCTGATGCAAAGGGCCCAGACTCTCGCTGAGTCTGCTAGCATTGTCCCTGCCAAAGAGTTATTAGGCTCGCAACCGAAGCCACTTTTCATGATTATAAAAGCCTATTTTAACCGCTGTCTTTTCCTAATAAATGGGGCCTATAATTTTGAATCCGACTATGCCATTTTGTATCTAACTGTGCCATTTTGTATCTGACTGTGCCATTTTGTATCTGACTTTGCCATTTTGTCTCTGATTGTGCCATTTTATCTCTAAATGTGCCATTTTTTATCTGAATGTACCATTTTACATCTGACTGTGCTATTTTGTCTGCTATTGTGTGTATTGTGCCATTTTGCATTTATTCATGCCATTTTGTATCTGACTATGCCATTTTGTATCCGAATGTGCCATTTTGTATCTGAATGTGCCATTTTGTGTATGACTGTGCCATTTTTTATCCGACTGTGCCATTTTACATCTGACTGTGCCATTTTGTATCTGACTGTGCCATTTTACATCTGACTGTGCCATTTTACATCTGACTGTGCCATTTTACATCTGACTGTGCGATTTTGTATCTGACTGTGCCATTTTGTATCTGACTGTGCCATTTTACATCTGAATGTGCCATTTTGTATCTGACTGTGCCATTTTGTATCTGACTGTGCCATTTTGTATCTGACTGTGCCATTTTGTATCTGACTGTGCCATTTTGTATCTGACTGTGCCATTTTACATCTGACTGTGCCATTTTGTATCTGACTGTGCCATTTTGTATCTGACTGTGCCATTTTACATCTGACTGTGCCATTTTACATCTGACTGTGCCATTTGTATATGACTGCGATTTTGTCTGCTATTGTGTGTCATTTTGTATCCTACGCTCATATTGCGCCATTTTTTGTCCTTTTGTACCATTTTTTGTGCCATTTCGCATCCATTCATGCCATTTTGTATCTGATTGTGCCATTTTACATCTGATTGTGCCATTTTACATCTGATTGTGCCATTTTGTATCTGATTGTGCCATTTTGTATCTGATTGTGCCATTTTGTATCTGATTGTGCCATTTTGTATCTGATTGTGCCATTTTGTATCTGATTGTGCCATTTTGTATCTGATTGTGCCATTTTGGCACATCCTATTGTGCCTTTGTCCATCCAAGTGTGCCTTATTGGATCCAGGTGTGAAATTTTTTATAGAATTCATAAATGGCATGATTCTTTAGAGTTTTATTATGCCATTAATTAAGCATGACTCGTACTGTAGAAAGTTACGACGAAACCTATAGTTTGCGGCAATAATGTTTTTCGCAAAGAGAGTTGCTTCTAAGAAAAGATGCTTGAATTAAACCAAATCTGATTGACTGTAGAATGCAAATTTTCATAATCGTTGAAATTTCCAGTTTTAAAAATAATAAAATTGAGACTGAATTTTTTCAGAGGCGTTTTTAACAGAGTGCCAATTAAAATATTTAGGGCTGAGACTTTTTTATCAGCAAAGCGATAATTAAAAAAAATAATTATTTGAATTTGCTCGCCTTATAAAACCGGTTGGTGGACTCGTCCGGGTAGAGAGTGACGCCCCGAGAATCCAGCCTCCAAAAGTGACGCTTCATCTAAAATAAAATACATAGAAGTAGCGCATCAGTTAATTGAGCAGTAGATCTAGCGCGATGCATAGGGAAGCTTGCGGGAATTGAATTTCAATTGGAATGCATTAGTTAGAGTGGGGTTGAAAATTCCGGGAAATGCAACAGAACAGACTGCAGCTCAGCCATTGTCCCGAGTCAGCCAGATTCTATCGTGCAATCAATGCCTCTATTGTTTCCAGGGCAGTTAAAAATAGCAACGAAAAAATATATATTGTTCCGATAGATATTTTCGTCAACGGTTTTTTAGACATTTTATTACAGAGCGGCAACTAACAGCGGTACCCTCCGCGGCCTAAGTAGGCAAAGCAGCTGGGGATGGGGGTAGTTGAGTTCAGCGTGCTCTAGTCAACGTTTTCCCAGGCTCGGAATTTCCGTTGGGACCTGCTCGATGGTCAGGACGTGCCGCTGCTTTCCCTCATTATTGCCCGACACGTCACGCGCCGTGTTAATCCCTGGGATTAATTAGATTCTATCTGACACAGTCAGTTTAGTTTTGAATGAGTCTTTACTAGCGATGGAACTTTGCCAGGCTTGTTGTTTTCAATGTTCCGGTAAAAAATACACTGAAACGCACGGGTACAATGACTGGAACTGTTCAGTGTAATCAATGTCAGCGTTAATGTCTAAAAGCCATGTGAGGATCCTTTTGATTTTTGATGAAACAATTTTTTCCTGCCATGGAACATTATCTAACATCGGACTTTTGCTTGGTGAAATTCTAATGCACTTGGGATTGATGGGAGGTTTTATTCTAGAGGATTTTCCTTGATATGGGATTTAGTTTGACACTCCAATGGTATTTATTGTTATTGCATAGGGATTTATTTTGTTATTTCGGGAGATTTAGTATATTATTCCGATGGGATTTCGTTTGACATTCTAATGGGATTTTGTTTGTTATTCCGATAGGATTTAGTTTGTTATTTCGGGAAATTTAGTTTGACATTCCGATGGGATTTTGTTTGTTATTCCGATAGGATTTAGTTTCTTATTTCGGGAGATTTAGTTTAACATTCCGATGGGATTTAGTTTTTTATTCCGATAGGATTTAGTTTGTTATTCCGATGGGATTTCGTTTGACATTCTAATGGGATTTTGTTTGTTATTTCGGGAGATTTAGTTTGACATTCCGATGGGATTTTGTTTGTTATTCCGATAGGATTTAGTTTCTTATTTCGGGAGATTTAGTTTAACATTCCGATGGGATTTTGTTTGTTATTCCGATAGGATTTAGTTTGTTATTCCGATGGGATTTCGTTTGACATTCTAATGGGATTTTGTTTGTTATTTCGATAGGATTTTGTTTGTTATTTCGGGAAATTTAGTTTGACATTCCGATGGGATTTTGTTTGTTATTCGGATAGGATTTAGTTTCTTATTTCGGGAGATTTAGTTTGACATTCCGATGGGATTTAGTTTGTTATTCCGATAGGATTTAGTTTGTTATTCCGATGGGATTTCGTTTGACATTCTAATGGGATTTTGTTTGTTATTTCGGGAGATTTAGTTTGACATTCCGATGGGATTTTGTTTGTTATTCCGATAGGATTTAGTTTTTTATTTCGGGAGATTTAGTTTAACATTCCGATGGGATTTTGTTTGTTATTCCGATGGGATTTAGTTTGTTATTCCGGTGGGATTTAGTTTGCTATTCCGATGGGATTTAGTTTGCTATTCCGATGGGATTTAGTTTGCTATTCCGGTGGGATTTAGTTTGTTATTCCGACGGGATTTAGTTTGTTATTCCGACGGGATTTAGTTTGTTATTCCGATGGGATTTATTTTGTTATTCCGATGGGATTTAGTTTGCTATTCCGATGGGATTTAGTTTGTTATTCCGATGGGATTTAGTTTGTTATTCCGATGGGATTTAGTTTGTTATTCCGATGGGATTTAGTTTGTTATTCCGATGGGATTTAGTTTGTTATTCCGATGGGATTTAGTTTGTTATTCCGGTGGGATTTAGTTTGCTATTCCGGTGGGATTTAGTTTGTTATTCCGGTGGGATTTAGTTTGCTATTCCGATGGGATTTATTTTGTTATTCTGGCGGGATTTAGTTTGCTATTCCGATGAGATTTAGTTTGTTATTTCGATCGGATTTAGATTGTTATTCAAATGAGAATTCATCTCACACACCGGAGTGATTAACTATTCCTATATTTTTAATTAAGACTGATTATTACAATGGGAAATCACATTTGAAACCCCACCTCAGCGCAGCGGTCGGTATAGTACACCAGCCAGTTCTCCCTCAGCACGCTGGAGCCCTGCTTCTTGGTCTGCTTGATGGACTGGAACACTCGCATCAGCGGGATGTTGGCCGACTCCTTCGGGCTGTAGAGCGGATGAAGGGGAGGTCAGTATTAATAAATGAAGTGACAATAAGGCAGGCAAGGACGACTGCCTTGTTTTCTGCTTGCGTGACTCACTCCAGAGGCGGCTTCTGCTGCTCCTCGCCACCGGCGACGTCGCCTTCGCCTCCGCCGACGCTGCCGGAGCCGGCTCCGCTGGCAATCAGGGACGACTCGTCGTCGGGATCCGAGCCGGGGCTGTTGGATCCCCCGCCGGCGTGGGAGCCACCTTAGCGAGGGGAGTGGAAGGTCGGCTCAGGTCTCTGGCTGGCTTGTTTAGAATTTGTTTGATAAAAAAATAAAAAAGGTAAAGCGGCAAAGCTTTCTAGACAGGGGATGAAATTCCAGCTTAACTGCGTCTCATGCTAATCCTACAGGATCTCATTCACTGGGCTTTGGATTATCCGTGACCGGGCAGATTCGGACGCCTCGTGTAAAGTTGGACTCTCCAAATATTAAAGGCTGAGATTCGGCAGGAAGGGTCGCGCCGTTAACTGGTTAGCTACTTTGAGTTTTAAAGCTAAAAAATACAACAAAGAAGGTCATTTTGCGCCTGCGTACTTTCAGACCATTTTACTTCTCTGAATCCGCGAATCCAGCATTACGTAGCTAAGCCCGTGGCCATCTCTGAGCACACTTATTTAGCCATTGCCTTCTTCAATATGAGGTCCACTCGCTTTTTCATTTAGTCAATCGTGAAGTCATGAACTCACTCACTCATCAACTTATCAACTCATCGACTCACTCACTCATGAACTCAATCGCTTATGAACTCACTCACTTATTAACTCACTTACTTATTAACTCACTCACTTATGAACTCACTCACTTATTAACTCACTCACTTATGAACACACTCACTTATGAACTCACTTATCAGCTCACTCACTTACTCACTCACTCACTCACTCACCCACTCACTCACTTATGAACACACTCAATAGCTCACTCCTGAATGAATGAATAAACTCATGAACTCACTCAATAGCTCACTCCTGAATGAATGAATAAACTCATGAACTCACTCAATACCTCACTCCTGAATGAATGAATAAACTCATGAACTCACTCATGAGCTTACAGACTCACCCAATCACTCTCTCACTCAATCACATCACCTGACGCCTCCTGAAAAGGCATATTTTCTACTTAACTCACAGCTCCCAAGTCTGTGTGCGAAAAACCAATTTCTCAGCGAGCCGAAGTCTCTAAACTTAATTACTAAAATATCGATTGCGCACACGCCGAATCGCCTCTCCCGGGAGGCTGGGAATTTGATGGAGATTGCTTCGGGGAAACGCGAGCGGGGGACTCGGGACTGCCGACTGCCGGAACTTTTCAACGTCGTCTGTATCGGCCAGTACTTTTCCAACTGTCTTCCCATCCTTTCCAGCGCCAGACCCTGTCAGATATCTTGACAGGGAATTGTAATCGAACGGACAAGGCTTTGGGGATTTGAGAGGAACGTTAGATTAGCTAGACAAGCAGTGAGTAGGGGAAATCTGAAACGATTTGACCGCATCAAAAAGGAAAGGATGCTAATGTCGATGATTTCGGGAAAATGAATTAAGCTTGATAATGAGACCGTACAGAGGCTTACCATCACCCTTTTTAGAAGCCACGTAGGTTCATCAGTATGAGTGAGTTCATGAGTGAGTGAGTTCGTGAGTGAGTGAGTTCATGAGTGAGTTCATGAGTGAGTGAGTTCATGAGTGATCGAGTTCATGAGTGAGTGAGTTCATGAGTGAGTGAGTTCATGAGTGATTGAGTTCATGAGTGAGTTCATGAGTGAGTGAGTTCATGAGTGAGTTCATGAGTGAGTGAGTTCATGAGTGAGTGAGTTCATGAGTGAGTTCATGAGTGAGTTCATGAGTGAGTGAGTTCATGAGTGAGTTCTGAGTTCATGAGTGAGTAAGTTTATGAGTGAGTAAGTTTATGATTGAGTAAGTTTATGAGTGAGTAAGTTCATGATTGAGTTCATAAGTGAGTGAGTTCATGAGTGGGTGAATTCTTGAGTGAGTGACTTCATGTGGGAGTGAGTTCATGAGTAAGTGAGTTCATGGGTTAATCACTAAGTGAGTGTGTGATTGATTGACTAACTCTTTGAGCTATTTTGTTTAGGATAAATAAATGAACATAGTAAGTAAATATAATAGGCAGGTAAAAAGGCCATACGGAAATAAGAGCCAGTGGTAGCAGGCTATGTTTTAATCAAATGCATCAGGATCTCCACAACGGAATATGCTGAGGCGTAGTGAAGCACATGCTTTTTAGCTTAATTAAGTGCAGTCAGAGAGATCCCAAAATCATTAGCTAGCAGGCAGGCAACACCTGAACACTCGGCCTGCTTGCTCAGTGTTGAATGACACGTTTGCCTCGCAATCAGCAAACATCACTAAGGAAACTATCCTTACTGGCTTTCTTTCCTTAGTTTAAAATAACCAGTGTCCTCTCCCATCTATCAGCCGTCACCAACTCTATGCGTCCTTATTCTGTCTTCACCATCGCTCTGTCATCTATCTATCTTTCTCCCGCGGTCCCCCGGCCTACTTCTACTTGCCCAAATTTTGCTTTTAACAGCAGGCTAGCGAAGGGAGAAGCGGCCGAGCACACGCAAAGCCTGACAGAGCAGACAGAGCGATGATCTGTCAAAATAGAAAAAAACGGCGGGGCAGCTTTGATCCCTCCCCCCTAACTGTCCGCCTTGTATTCGCTGCCCTCCGAATGCATAGATTTACACGAAATCAAGCTTGGGCTGATATTGTGTTTCAAATAATTTTCTGTAGAATGATTTTCGTGACCACCTTGGCCGGCAGATCTCTGCTTAGCTGCTCCGAGTCCGAACCTAATTAGCTGGCACTGCGAGACACAAGGAAACAGCAGGGGCACCGGCTGGGGTTGGGGGAGGCAGGTGAATTGCCTGCTCTGCTGGCGAATTATTAATTCACCCGTCGTGCAATGGCGGGCTATCCGAGTGAATCGAATATTATTGCACAAATTTGCCTGTTTTTATTAATCCTTCAGGTGCTAGCGATTGCCCAGGTATGACTCACTATGAGTCATTTTGCTTAGTTGCTGGCTGCTCATCTCAAATCTAAAAGTATTTTCCATTCTTATCTTTTCATTTATTCAAACAACGACTGTACCTGTAAGCTACAGTAGTCTAATTTCTCACACAGTAAAACTCAATCTCGAATTTTCTAATCTCAATCGTCTCCACCTCTATCATCACCAACCCCAACTTCTCTACACCTATAATCGCCCACCCCAACTTCTCTATCCATATCATCACCCACCCCAACTTCTCTACACCTATAATCGCCCACCCCAACTTCTCTATCCATATCATCACCCACCCAAACTTCTCTACCCCTATAATCGCCCACCCCAACTTCTCTATCCATATCATCACCCACCCCAACTTCTCTACACCTATAATCGCCCACCCCAACTTCTCTACACCTATAATCGCCCACCCCAACTTCTCTATCTCTATCATCGCCCACCCCAACTTCTCTACCCCTATCATCGACCATCTCAATTCTTTACCACTTGCAGCCGCCAACCTCAACTTCTCTACCCATGCAATCTCACAGCCCTACCTGTACTAATTAATCTTGCTCATCAACCAATATCTACTGCATGTTAGATATTATTCTGCAATTTTTCTCACATCCATTCGCCTTTCACTCACCAGAAGCAGACTGATCAGCGGCCGAGCCGTCGCCGCCCTCCTCTGGCAAGATGACGCCCTCGCAGGATTTGGGCACGCTGGGCAGACACTTCTTGTGGCAGTTGTATTTGCAGTCTATGTGGGGGCAGGCAACAGAGGAAGCAGGGTTTATAATTCCCATCTGGCAACATATGGAAATTCTTGTTTCTTAACCCCAATACTAAGACATGCGATTTTAGCTTTGCATTGTGAGCGTGTAGCGATTTTTGTGTTATTTTTTGCTGAAATTCGATACTCTGATTGCGCAGCTCGTCGCGCCTGAGGTGAGAACCGGCCTTGGACTGGCAACTCCCTCGGGGATTATATAGGAAAGAAAAGCTAAAATAAATGAATAGCAATGCCCGAGAGGGATAAATAATAATGCTGGCAGAAGCCGAAAGGATGCAGCCGCCCTAGGACCAGCTATCCAGCTATAGATTGAGAAAGACTCAGGAAAAAGCACGTACAGAGAGAAATTTTGCTGAAAACATGAGTTCTACAAGTTGTTGCAAGCCGAAACTTGCGGCCGGAATGAAGCCGCAAAAGAAATAAATTAAAAAGAGAAACAGAGGAAGATTCTTTTCAGACAAGGAGCAACACCAATTCCAGGAACTAACCTTTGCACTGGTAGCCCTGGCGGAACAGGCCGTACATGAGCTTCCTGCAGAAATGGCACACAGTCGGCTTCGTGTAGGAATGAATGTCGAATGTGTGCGGCACTTTGATCCGCTCCGCTAGTTGCCGCTCGAGCCACAGCGGTCGGCCACCGCTCCAGGACTTGCCACATGCGCCGCCACCTGGCTGCTGAGGCGGCAGTAGCTGTTGCTGCTGTTGTTGTTGATGCTGCTGTTGCTGCTGCTGTTGCTGAAGCAGATCCTGGCCGGACGGCGACGGCGAAGGTCCCGAACGTGATCGGGAACAATTATTGGGCAGCTTATAAACGCAGCGCTTGTGAAAGTTAAGTCCGCAGCCTGTTAATTGGTTTAAGTTAATAGGTCAGTGCGTAGACAGACGGATTAATTTTTTACTGATGTACGAAAGACGAGAAAATTTCAACTGAATGTACAAGAGGGACAGAGAATTTAAAACTGGCTGTACAGGCGAAACAAAAAAATGACTTAGTGTACATTACGGACAGGGTATATATGAATGTACAGGGAAAATGATAGAAAGTTCTTGTATCGCAGTCAATGTACATAAATAAGTGAAAATTTACATAGGGGATGCAGAGTCCAAATCTTGAACAAACATTAGTCGCGCAAAATACACATCTAATAGTTTGGGTGCGCACTTCCACCATAGCTAATTCGCTTAGGACAACTGTGCCTTTTTTAGCGGGCTGAAACCGTCCTCGTATGCACGAATTTATCATCATTTCAGGGGTAGAATTATTGTCAGAAAAATTAAAAGCCTGCTTTGCTCGAATGAGAGCATATATTTCTACTCGATGCTTTCGATTTCAGCTATAGCCGGCGATGCAGAGCCGGGTAGGCGGGCCACTGATGAGAGCGGGGTGGGGGACGCCATGCTGCGCCCGGATCACTCGAAACGAAATAAGCATCGTTATCCCGATTGTATCCCCCATAAAGCGACTCCCTGGCCTACACAGTTACTACTGGGCATTAGCTAATCTGAGTAGAAATACGATTTGAAGAGTGAGAGAGAGATAGAGAGATGGCAATATCGAGAGACCCAGTGGTGGGGCTGGGGAATAGCGGAGTGGCACAGCTGCTGCCTTGGCCCTGCTCCGAACAGAAATATTTGTATGCCGAGGAATTAGCTATAGTCTGACACACTCATGCAGCCATTCCGGAGGCTGGGGGAGGGCAGAGGAATGCTGTGTGATTTGTGATTGAGATGACTAAGTCTTTTCGAATCCGAAAGAAGTCGTGCAAGCGACTCCAATATGTTTATTTTCGGAGCATACATTATATACATCTGGTAAAAATGTTCATCATTGGGATAAAAGAAGCAGCTACTCACCGTCGCATTTCAAGCCCTGTTTAACCAATCCGAATAACATAACGCCGCAGAAGTCGCAAAAGTGCGGCGACCGGTAAGAGTGCACGTGAACATTGTGCGAACTGATGGTCAGCTGCTGCTCCATTGAGCTGGCCAGGGATTCTGCGCGAGAGAAATCAATAGTACAGTTTGAATAATGATTTAAATGCGTGGTTAAAAATCTAAGGCAAATCTCAGTTTGATTGGCATGCTAAGAGCGTACAGAATGCGCACAATTGACAACATGAGCGCGAAGAAGTACAATACATTGAATAGCTATGATACTAGCTGCGCATCGCACTCATTCGCATGCTGAGAATATCTGCACTCTAGAGAAGGCTTTCTTCTGGGCTATTGACTTGAATTCATAACGATCGATGAGTGCCCCCCCCCCTGAGTGTGACAATCCTGCACGAATTTGCTGCCTCCTTCTTTGCGAAAGCAATTTTAGGCATGCATTGATGAATTTCTCATTTAAACAGCCTCGGTGAACTGAAAATTTCATGATTTCGTTTGATTGCTAAAGGATATTGAAGTCTGATCTGAACTCAAGCGTGAACAAACAGACGGACAGAGAATCAGAGGCACGGGAACAAAAAGGAAAACTAGCATGCTGACAACACAGGGAGACATGCAGATAGACAGACAGACAGACAGACAGACAGACAGACAGACAGACAGACAGACAGACAGACAGACAGACAGACAGACAGACAGACAGACAGACAGACAGACAGACATCGACGGTGAATCCTTACCTGTTTCGGAGCTTTCCACCGCCGACTCCTCGGCAATGGTCGGTTTGGACGCCATGAAGCTGTTCAGGCAAGAGTGGCGCTAACAGAGAATCCAATCAATAGCTCGCAGTCAGCATACGGACTAAACAAAGTCCAGTAGTATCCGGTCTTTATCGTGTAAATTATTGAGTGCACCACCGAAGGAGCGAACTGCGGTCGATCGGCTTAGACAACAATAACTGGCATGGGCGGTTCAACAGCAATTTTTTGGTAAAGGCCAGTTGAGACAGTAGGGTAAGGGGGGAGACCGACTAATGTCGAAAGAGAGAGAGATCTATTATCCGAGAATGACGGAAAATGTCTGCCCGCTCCTATTGAGGGGAAAGGCTAACAGCTCCAGACCAATGGCCAATGCCTGTCCTAGCAGCTGATTTTATATATAATAGAGAAAAAATCCGACCCCGAACCGTCCGCCAAGCCCCAAGCCAGACAGAAGCAGTCGGATTGGTCGAGCGAGCGAGCAAGCGAACGAACGAAGTAGGAGGGGGCGGAAACCGGGAGAGAGACAAGGCATGCATGAGAAAAAAAATAGCAAATCGCTGCTTGCAGACTTTGGCAATTGCTGCAATCAAAGTCGAGAAGAGCTGGCAATCGCATGGAAGATATGTCAGCTACTACAGCTATCGTGGGCGAGGGACACAGAGATTTGAGGCGGAAGAAGTTAGGGGGGTTTGTGGCCGACCAGACGGCTAGTTCCAGGAAGAGAGGCAGGAAAGAGAAGCAGATATACAGGAAATGCTTGCTTTTAGGAGCATTTATTTAACGATTTATAGTAACAAATGGCTTTTAGCTACGCAATAAATACTCGTACCATTCTCATAAAAAACAGCTTGATAAGGCACAAAATTTTTGCATGCCGAGAAAAAAGCAAACCGAATAATTATAGTTACTGCCGACTAGGGATAAGGCCTGGCCTCCTCAAACTCGCTGTGTGCAGCGACAACACGTTGACAGCTCCTGATCCCTGCGAGCAGGAGCTGCACTGGGGCTTCAGTCTGTCCTTCAGCTTAGTGGGGGAATTAATTCAACATGACTAACTCGACAACAGCCTCTCCCTAAACCCAGTCGCATCCCCAAACACGATTCTTCATCGGTTGAGGAGAAGGTTTGGTTTGGATTGACAAATAGTGCAGCGGCCTGCCAAGGCAAAAATCCTTGCGGAAAAAAAACTCCATCCCAATCTGCTTGATCAGGCCAGAATTTGCGGTCGCTGCCATTAGTTGCAGCTGCTCGCGCCGCACTCTTAGCAGAGAGAAAGCGAGAGGGTGAGAGAGCAGGAGCAGCAGCCGCACCCCTACCGACAACTTTAGCAGAAAAAAAAATCCTCCCACAGTCTGGGCTAGAAGTTCCTTTAAAATCTTTCTCCCATTAGGTCCTAAGTTTGCAGTTTAATGCCGCAGTACAGGTCAGAACCCATTGCAAGCAGGGTTCGAGGCTTCTATCTACTCGGTATTGAGACACGCCTCAATCTGCAGATTGGGACTCGTCCTACTCGGTATTGAGTGAGACACGCCTCAATCTGCAGATTGGGACTCGTCCTACTCGGTATTGAGACACGCCTCAATCTGCAGATTGGGACTCGTCCTACTCGGTATGGAGACACGCCTCAATCTGCAGATCGGGACTCGTCCTACTCGGTATTGAGACACGCCCCACACTGCAGATTGGGACTCGTCCTACTCGGTATGGAGACACGCCTCAATCTGCAGATTGGGACTCGTCCTACTCGGTATTGAGACACGCCTCAATCTGCAGATCTGGACTCGTCCTACTCGGTATTGAGACACGCCTCAATCTGCAGATTGGGACTCGTCCTACTCGGTATGGAGACACGCCTCAATCTGCAGATCGGGACTCGTCCTACTCGGTATGGAGACACGCCTCAATCTGCAGATTGGGACTCGTCCTACTCGGTATTGAGACACGCCTCAATCTGCAGATTGGGACTCGTCCTAACTCGGTATTGAGACACGCCTCACTCTGCAGATTGGGACTCGTCCTACTCGGTATGGAGACACGCCTCAATCTGCAGATCGGGACTCGTCCTACTCGGTATGGAGACACGCCTCAATCTGCAGATTGGGACTCGTCCTACTCGGTATTGAGAAACGCCTCAATCTGCAGATTGGGACTCGTCCTACTCGGTATTGAAAAACGCCTCAATCTGCAGATCGGGACTCGTCCTACTCGGTATTGAGACACGCCTCAATTTGCAGATTGGGACTCGTCCTACACGGTATGGAGACACGCCTCAATCTGCAGATTGGGACTCGTCCTACTCGGTATTGAGACACGCCTCACACTGCAGATTGGCACTCGTCCTACTCGGTATTGAGACACGCCTCAATACTCGGTATTGAGACACGCCTCAATCTGCAGATTGGGACTCGTACTACTCGGTATTGAGAAATGCCTCAATACTCGGTATTGAGACACGCCTCACTCTGCAGATTGGGACTCGTCCTACTCGGTATTGAGACACGCCTCACACTGCAGATTGGCACTCGTCCTACTCGGTATTGAGACACGCCTCAATACTCGGTATTGAGACACGCCTCAATCTGCAGATTGGGACTCGTACTACTCGGTATTGAGACACGCCTCAATCTGCAGATTGGGACTCGTCCTACTCGGTATTGAGTGAGACACGCCTCAATCTGCAGATTGGGACTCGTCCTACTCGGTATTGAGACACGCCTCAATCTGCAGATTGGGACTCGTCCTACTCGGTATGGAGACACGCCTCAATCTGCAGATCGGGACTCGTCCTACTCGGTATTGAGACACGCCCCACACTGCAGATTGGGACTCGTACTACTCGGTATGGAGACACGCCTCAATCTGCAGATTGGGACTCGTCCTACTCGGTATTGAGACACGCCTCACACTGCAGATTGGCACTCGTCCTACTCGGTATTGAGACACGCCTCAATACTCGGTATTGAGACACGCCTCAATCTGCAGATTGGGACTCGTACTACTCGGTATTGAGAAATGCCTCAATACTCGGTATTGAGACACGCCTCACTCTGCAGATTGGGACTCGTCCTACTCGGTATTGAGACACGCCTCACTCTGCAGATGTGAATATAAATTTAACACCTGAGACACGTGCCCTAAACAGTTAAATACTTTATAGTTTATACTTTTCGAATTTTCAATGTTTTTTCAGAAACTTGTCGCACGAGTTTGTTAAAAATTTGCTGTGGAAAACCGTGCCTGTCTGAGCTCTCTGCTTTGTGTCAAGAGCGGGCGACAGGAAATGAATCTCTTGCATCAACACTGGTTGATAATCCAATAAGCAAAGCTCAAGGTATTAAAAGCAGATATCCATGGATACCTCTGTCAAACAGAAATGTCCTTATCGACAACAATTACTGATTTTAAATGCCTATATTATATTTTTTAGGATTTTCTAAAAATATTTAGCTTTTAAAATGTTGAAATTAGTAGACTCAAATGCACAATTCTAGAGCCAGAACCGGGCTCACTCAAAGAACCAAAACGCCCCTGCGCAAGTCATTATATTTAAGCCAGCAAAATAGATAAGATAAGGGGGGTTAGCCGGCCGGGGCGGGGTAAGCAAGTACATGGCTAGCGTACGTAGAGGGGAGGGTGCCGCACAAGAATAGATAAAAATTTAAATGAGGCATGCTGAGAATATCTGCACTCTAGAGAAGGCTTTCTTCTGGGCTATTGACTTGAATTCATAACGATCGATGAGTGCCCCCCCCCCTGAGTGTGACAATCCTGCACGAATTTGCTGTCTCCTTCTTTGCGAAAGCAATTTTAGGCATGCATTGATGAATTTCTCATTCAAACAGCCTCGGTGAACTGAAAATTTCGTGATTTCCTTTGATTGCTAAAGGATATTGAAGTCTGATCTGAACTCAAGCGTGAACAAACAGACGGACAGAGAATCAGAGGTACAGGAACAAAAAGGAAAACTAGCATGCTGACAACACAGGGAGACATGCAGACAGACAGACAGACAGACAGACAGACAGACAGACAGACAGACAGACAGACAGACAGACAGACAGACACGAAAAACAGACAGACACAGACATCGACGGTGAATCCTTACCTGTTTCGGAGCTTTCCACCGCCGACTCCTCGGCAATGGTCGGTTTGGACGCCATGAAGCTGTTCAGGCAAGAGTGGCGCTAACAGAGAATCCAATCAATAGCTCGCAGTCAGCATACGGACTAAACAAAGTCAAGTAGTATCCGGTCTTTATCGTGTAAATTATTGAGTGCACCACCGAAGGAGCGAACTGCGGTCGATCGGCTTAGACAACAATAACTGGCATGGGCGGTTCAACAGCAATTTTTTGGTAAAGGCCAGTTGAGACAGTAGGGTAAGGGGGGAGACCGACTAATGTCGAAAGAGAGAGAGATCTATTATCCGAGAATGACGGAAAATGTCTGCCCGCTCCTATTGAGGGGAAAGGCTAACAGCTCCAGACCAATGGCCAATGCCTGTCCTAGCAGCTGATTTTATATATAATAGAGAAAAAATCCGACCCCGAACCGTCCGCCAAGCCCCAAGCCAGACAGAAGCAGTCGGATTGGTCGAGCGAGCGAGCAAGCGAACGAACGAAGTAGGAGGGGGCGGAAACCGGGAGAGAGACAAGGCATGCATGAGAAAAAAAATAGCAAATCGCTGCTTGCAGACTTTGGCAATTGCTGCAATCAAAGTCGAGAAGAGCTGGCAATCGCATGGAAGATATGTCAGCTACTACAGCTATCGTGGGCGAGGGACACAGAGATTTGAGGCGGAAGAAGTTAGGGGGGTTTGTGGCCGACCAGACGGCTAGTTCCAGGAAGAGAGGCAGGAAAGAGAAGCAGATATACAGGAAATGCTTGCTTTTAGGAGCATTTATTTAACGATTTATAGTAACAAATGGCTTTTAGCTACGCAATAAATACTCGTACCATTCTCATAAAAAACAGCTTGATAAGGCACAAAATTTTTGCATGCCGAGAAAAAAGCAAACCGAATAATTATAGTTACTGCCGACTAGGGATAAGGCCTGGCCTCCTCAAACTCGCTGTGTGCAGCGACAACACGTTGACAGCTCCTGATCCCTGCGAGCAGGAGCTGCACTGGGGCTTCAGTCTGTCCTTCAGCTTAGTGGGGGAATTAATTCAACATGACTAACTCGACAACAGCCTCTCCCTAAACCCAGTCGCATCCCCAAACACGATTCTTCATCGGTTGAGGAGAAGGTTTGGTTTGGATTGACAAATAGTGCAGCGGCCTGCCAAGGCAAAAATCCTTGCGGAAAAAAAACTCCATCCCAATCTGCTTGATCAGGCCAGAATTTGCGGTCGCTGCCATTAGTTGCAGCTGCTCGCGCCGCACTCTTAGCAGAGAGAAAGCGAGAGGGTGAGAGAGCAGGAGCAGCAGCCGCACCCCTACCGACAACTTTAGCAGAAAAAAAATCCTCCCACAGTCTGGGCTAGAAGTTCCTTTAAAATCTTTCTCCCATTAGGTCCTAAGTTTGCAGTTTAATGCCGCAGTACAGGTCAGAACCCATTGCAAGCAGGGTTCGAGGCTTCTATCTACTCGGTATTGAGACACGCCTCAATCTGCAGATTGGGACTCGTCCTACTCGGTATTGAGTGAGACACGCCTCAATCTGCAGATTGGGACTCGTCCTACTCGGTATTGAGACACGCCTCAATCTGCAGATTGGGACTCGTCCTACTCGGTATGGAGACACGCCTCAATCTGCAGATCGGGACTCGTCCTACTCGGTATTGAGACACGCCCCACACTGCAGATTGGGACTCGTCCTACTCGGTATGGAGACACGCCTCAATCTGCAGATTGGGACTCGTCCTACTCGGTATTGAGACACGCCTCAATCTGCAGATCTGGACTCGTCCTACTCGGTATTGAGACACGCCTCAATCTGCAGATTGGGACTCGTCCTACTCGGTATGGAGACACGCCTCAATCTGCAGATCGGGACTCGTCCTACTCGGTATGGAGACACGCCTCAATCTGCAGATTGGGACTCGTCCTACTCGGTATTGAGACACGCCTCAATCTGCAGATTGGGACTCGTCCAACTCGGTATTGAGACACGCCTCACTCTGCAGATTGGGACTCGTCCTACTCGGTATGGAGACACGCCTCAATCTGCAGATCGGGACTCGTCCTACTCGGTATGGAGACACGCCTCAATCTGCAGATTGGGACTCGTCCTACTCGGTATTGAGAAACGCCTCAATCTGCAGATTGGGACTCGTCCTACTCGGTATTGAAAAACGCCTCAATCTGCAGATCGGGACTCGTCCTACTCGGTATTGAGACACGCCTCAATTTGCAGATTGGGACTCGTCCTACACGGTATGGAGACACGCCTCAATCTGCAGATTGGGACTCGTCCTACTCGGTATTGAGACACGCCTCACACTGCAGATTGGCACTCGTCCTACTCGGTATTGAGACACGCCTCAATACTCGGTATTGAGACACGCCTCAATCTGCAGATTGGGACTCGTACTACTCGGTATTGAGAAATGCCTCAATACTCGGTATTGAGACACGCCTCACTCTGCAGATTGGGACTCGTCCTACTCGGTATTGAGACACGCCTCACACTGCAGATTGGCACTCGTCCTACTCGGTATTGAGACACGCCTCAATACTCGGTATTGAGACACGCCTCAATCTGCAGATTGGGACTCGTACTACTCGGTATTGAGACACGCCTCAATCTGCAGATTGGGACTCGTCCTACTCGGTATTGAGTGAGACACGCCTCAATCTGCAGATTGGGACTCGTCCTACTCGGTATTGAGACACGCCTCAATCTGCAGATTGGGACTCGTCCTACTCGGTATGGAGACACGCCTCAATCTGCAGATCGGGACTCGTCCTACTCGGTATTGAGACACGCCCCACACTGCAGATTGGGACTCGTACTACTCGGTATGGAGACACGCCTCAATCTGCAGATTGGGACTCGTCCTACTCGGTATTGAGACACGCCTCACACTGCAGATTGGCACTCGTCCTACTCGGTATTGAGACACGCCTCAATACTCGGTATTGAGACACGCCTCAATCTGCAGATTGGGACTCGTACTACTCGGTATTGAGAAATGCCTCAATACTCGGTATTGAGACACGCCTCACTCTGCAGATTGGGACTCGTCCTACTCGGTATTGAGACACGCCTCACTCTGCAGATGTGAATATAAATTTAACACCTGAGACACGTGCCCTAAACAGTTAAATACTTTATAGTTTATACTTTTCGAATTTTCAATGTTTTTTCAGAAACTTGTCGCACGAGTTTGTTAAAAATTTGCTGTGGAAAACCGTGCCTGTCTGAGCTCTCTGCTTTGTGTCAAGAGCGGGCGACAGGAAATGAATCTCTTGCATCAACACTGGTTGATAATCCAATAAGCAAAGCTCAAGGTATTAAAAGCAGATATCCATGGATACCTCTGTCAAACAGAAATGTCCTTATCGACAACAATTACTGATTTTAAATGCCTATATTATATTTTTTAGGATTTTCTAAAAATATTTAGCTTTTAAAATGTTGAAATTAGTAGACTCAAATGCACAATTCTAGAGCCAGAACCGGGCTCACTCAAAGAACCAAAACGCCCCTGCGCAAGTCATTATATTTAAGCCAGCAAAATAGATAAGATAAGGGGGGTTAGCCGGCCGGGGCGGGGTAAGCAAGTACATGGCTAGCGTACGTAGAGGGGAGGGTGCCGCACAAGAATAGATAAAAATTTAAATGAGGCATGGGGCCGGCAGAATTCCGCGACACTCCCCCAAATGACATTGTCATTTCAGAAATTATAAGGCAGGAACTGCATTAATTAAAGCCGTCGGGTGAAAAGGTCCGACTAACGAATATCATTTAGAAACACAACAAAGACTAAATGGTAGGAAAGGAAAATTTAACCAAAATTTGTGTATTGGATGCAAAAGGGAACCATCACCAAAATACTAAGATAAAGAAATTAGGACAACCACCAAAAGTTCGAAAAAGTTCTGGAAAAATTCCAGAAATTGCTTAAGGTTCGAAGAACGAAAAAATAACAATGACGTAAATAGGAGCCAGACAGTTAGTCAGCGGAGCTGACTTCAAGAGGAAAAAGGGCCTGAATGGGTCGTCGAAAACGCTCCCAACGCCGGGAATTTCCTGCCCCAGCGACCCTCACTATGGCTGAGCGAACAACGCCGTCGCGGCCAGACTTTACTTCTTCAATCACGCCGAGCTTCCAACTGAACCGTGGCTGACGGGCCTCACCAGCGACGAGAACGACTTCACCAACAGTTGGAGCCCGGCCATCAGGATGATGCTTTAGAGATTTCTCGCGAAGAGCTTTCAAGTAGGAGGTCTGCCACTCATCCCAGAACCAGTTCAGAGCCGCTCGCAGCATTTTGAGCCTTTTCGGCAGAGACACCAGTTGTTGAAGTTCTGGAGATGAGGCAGGTTCCTGGGTGAGACGGGCAGCAGAGATAAAATGCGAAGGGGTGATTGTCTCCCTGGTGTCCCCGGAAGAGACGTACAAAAGTGGACGGCAATTCACTACCGCCTCGACCTCTACCACCAGCGTTTGAAGTTGGTCGTATGTGAACAGCTGGCGACCTGCTGCTTTTTTGAGGGCGATCTTGACAATTCCTATGAGCCGTTCCCAGAACCCGCCCCACCAGGGAGCACGCTCTGGGATGAAATTCCAGCTGATTCGTTTTGATGTGCAAAATGTCTGAAGATCTTCAGAAACTGTCGCATCGATTGATTTAGCCGACGAACGAAACGTCTTCGCGTTATCACTAACAATTGATGGGATTCCTCGTCGGGCAACGAACCGACGGAGGGCGTGCAGGAACTGCTCGCTGCCCATACTGGTCACCAGCTCGAGATGTACCGCACGAGTCGCGGCGCAAGTAAAAAGCAGAATATACGATTTTGCAGAATCGCCACCCTCCCCCGTCCGATAATAGATCGGACCGGCATAGTCCAATCCAACTGTCTGGAAGGCTCTGATGTCAGATAATCGGAACGGGGGGAGCTGCGGCACATGGTTCAGTGAGTATGGTTGTCCCTGCAGCCTTCGACACACGACACATCCGGCGAGAACCTGCTTGACACGCTGCCGAGCCTTCAGAATCCAGTAGCTCTCTCGAATCTTGCACAATGTCGCGGGCACTCCCCCGTGGAAAATTGAGTGGTGACAGTACCTGATTATGAGCGTCTCGATATGAGTCCGACTAGGAATCAGCACTGGATTGTTCGTCTCAAAGGGAACTGCATCACCTAGCCGACCCCTAGATCGCACGAGACCATCGTCATCGAGGAAGAGCCGAAGGTTCCGAGCAAGCGCTGTACTAGGACCGGATGCTCGAAGATGTCTCAGTTCAGGAGCAAGCGCAGTGTCCTGTACCGACTTAAGTAGAGCTTGTTCCGCCGCCCGGAGTTCAGAAACTGCCAGCGACTGCTGCAGATGCAGTGGTCGGGATGAGTGGGCTGCTCGGATGTTGTTCACGAATCGATGCACCCACGCCACCACCCGGATCAATTTTGGCCACGAGGAATAGTCCTGACTGTTAATAATTTGACCGATACCAAGCGGAAGTGCAGCCGAGGCAAGAGCTGCCGTTGTGTTCTCCAGCAGGCACGAATCCGCTGCTGAAGAAGGCTGAACACCGTCCGAGTGTCGCTCTAAAGAACTGGCACCACTCTCGCTATCTAGGGATATGTCGCAAACGGTTTCGTACGAGGTCAAGAACGTTGGACCATTCAACCATAGTGGGTTGTTCACAAGCTTGTCCGGAAGACAGCCTCTAGAAGGGATGTCGGCCGGGTTGTCCTCCCCCGGAATATGTCGCCAATCTCTTACGGAAGACAGCTTGCGGATCTCGGTAATCCGATTCTGCACAAACACCTGGCGGATCTTAGTCTCCTGCGTAATCCACTGTAGAACGTTCATGCTGTCTGTCCACAGACGAGTTTTGACACCAGGAAATAGAGGAGAAATAAAGCGTAGCAATCGAGCGAGAATCAGTGCACCGAGCAGCTCCAGTCGGGGAATGCTGATGACGGTCTGAGGGGCGATACGAGCCTTAGCGATGACGAGACTGGACGTAGCACAGCCGCGCTTGTGATCCAGAACCCGGATATAAACTGCCGCGGCATACGCGCGCTCACTAGCGTCACAGAATCCATGTAGTTCAATATCCAGATGGCCCGACTTGTCCGTCATGGGTATGATGCAACGAGGAACAGACAGGCTCGTCCTCTGAAGTGAGTCTAGCCAACGCGACCACTGAGTCGCAATGTCAGGTGGAATTTCCTCATCCCAACCAATCTTGCGGCTGCATAACTGTTGAAAAAACACCTTAACCATCGTCGCTGCTGGAGATAAAAATCCAAGAGGATCAAACAATCTTGCTAAGACAGCGAGCATAACCCTCTTCGTGGACTGTCGAGGAGCGATCGCGTCTAACACTGGGCGGACGTCGAAGTGAAGAGTATCTTGTTGGGCGTCCCAAGGGAGCCCCAAAACCTTGGTGCAGTTGCCGACATCATCTGCTGGAAGATGCTTGACAAACTCCTCTGCGTTGGACTGCCACTGACGCATGTTCATACCAGCTAGGGTGAAGATGCGTTTAGTTTTTTCATAGAGGTGGACTGCGTCGTCAACAGAATCACAGCTGGTAACTAGGTTGTCCACGTAAAGATCTTGTTGCAGAATGCCCACCACGTCTGGGAAGTCCTGCCGATGAGACTCTAAATGGTGTTGAATAGTTGCTCGAAGTATGCCAGGGGAGCACGTGAGTCCAAACGGTAGACGGCAAAATCGGTAGTGAATGACATGCTGAGTGGCATCCGGATGCTTCTGTAGCCAAAGAAATCGAAGAGAATCGCGATCCCTGGAGTCGATGCCTATTTGTAAAAAAGCCTTAGCAATGTCGGCAATTACCGCAACGTTTTTGAGACGAAAACGGATTAGAATTTGAGGAATGAGCGGAAAGCTGGTCGGCCCTGCTTGAAGAAGATCGTTGATAGCAAAATCCGCCGAATGAGTTCTAGCGGAACCGTCGAAAACAATACGCAGCTTGGTGTGTTCACTATCATTCTTAAAGACGCAGCTGTGAGGAAGATAATGAATTATGCCATTTGGATCCGCATCGGTGACTTTCTCAATAATTCCGAGCTGTTCTTGCTCTTCGATGATTTCTTGACACTGAGCCAGTTGAGTCGGATTGCGCTCAAGGTGACGTATAGAAGATTTAAGACGGCGAAGAGACAAGTCAAAGTGATCTTTAAGTGTGATGGAGTCTCTCGGAAGTGACCATGGCAACTGAACCCAGTAGCGACCATTAAGCAGTTGCGGATTGCAGAAAAACGAGTCATCTGAAGCAGAGCGAGGATCATCCAGGACCCCAATTGAGTCCAATCTCCAGAGTGCTGAGACGTCACGCGATGTCGAGTCAACTGGATTGAGGTACTCATTTACTGAGCAACAAAGAGATTGTGTGCAGATTTTTTCCGCTTCAGGATCCTGGGGTTTTCCAGAACTTACAGATTGGATTCACCCGACACCCTACCAACGGTAAGCGGTCCGCACAGTACGAACCCTAGCTTAGACGAAATGGCAACTGGCCCAGCCTCTCCTCTAACTATAGTGTCCCCGACTATCTGATAATAGAAGTCTGATCCAACTAATATCGCAACAGGGTTATGACCATCACGGGGGTCATACGGGTCGGCGAGATCCAGATTTCGCAGATGCTCAAACTCGGTTACTGTGACGGATCGCTGAGGCTGACAAATGTTCTCGATGACGTTCGCTCGGAGATTAATGACCTCAAATGAATCCATTTTCCGAATACAAATACGGACAGCACCAGACCGCAAGTCAGAATTGAGTCCCGCAAAGGTAGAAACACGGAGATTCTCGACCGATTCTGATTCGATCCCCATCAGATCGCAAACGTCTCGACGAATGTAGCTGCGATTGCTGGCAGTATCAAGCAGAACGCGGACCACCATCTCCCTGCGACCATCAGGGCTGATCAGAATGGCCTTAGCTACCGGAAGAGCCACTATCGGGTTACCGGTTACAAACATCGACACGGCTGGAGTTCCTTCAGACGCTGAATGAGCTGAATCTTCCTCTGCACTGGTCGCTGCAACCTGTCGCCTACCAGCTGCGCTGGGCGTCTCAGAGTCCGTTGTTAGGCACTGGTTCGGAGTCGACGGCAAGCATGAACCTCTTGATGGCTTGGTCTTATTCGCTGAAGGGCCCTCTGACGAGCCTTGCAAGCAGATACTGACATGATGTTTTCCAGAACAACTGCGGCACAGTCTGGAAGCCTTACACTGCGAAGCCATATGACCTGTGCGCAAACATCGAAAGCAGCGCTTTTCAGCGACCAAAACTTCCCGACGCTTCTCGGCTGAACAGACTGTGTTGCAAGACTCAGATGAGTGCGATGCCTTGCAGTAGGTGCAGAAAACCTTTGATGAACTTGCAGTGGCCGGCTGAAGAGTCTTCGGCTGAATAGCGACCAGAGTTGAGACGGAAGAATGCCGAGTAGAACTCTTGAGCGACTCCACCGGTGGCGCAGACGAAGGCGACTGTCGTGCATTGGAGCGCTGACCAGCACTCTCACGAACCGTTATCTCGTCTTTCAACGATCCTAAAAGATTTTTTAGCGTATTAATCTTTTCTCCTTGGAGCTGAGCTGCTCGCAGAAGTTCTAAGCGAAACGCTGGTGGGCACTTGTCCATCAGTGTGGGTACTAGCAGCGCTTCGTACGCGTCAGCTCGAACGCCCTGCACGTCCAGACTTCTCATAGTCGCAGAAATATCGTCGTGGAATTGCTGAATGTTCTTCAAAGATAAATCCTGAAGACGAAGGTCGGAGAACTTGTGCATTAGCTCGTTAATAATGACGTCAGGTTTGCCAAAACGATCTCTCAGGAGGTCCACCGCTGTGGAATAGTTATCAGCCGTAACAGCTAAGCCACGAATGCAGGACCTCGCAGACTCGGAGAGAGAGGCAACTAGATAGTTGAATTTATCGATTTCGGATAGTGTACTGTTAGAATTGATTGCTGAATCGAATTGGTCCCAGAAGGATTGCCATGATGAAATATCTCCCGAGAATGTGGGGACCTGCAGCTTTGGGAGCTTAACGTGAGACAGCGGTGGCAACGCAGCGGGAACCGAAACTAATTGAGGCGCAGCTGGCTTAGCAAGTGCAGACTCCAATAATTTAATGCTGGTTAGACACCTCATCGAATAGCGATGATTGTCATCCTGCTCAGACTCGAGCTTCTCCTCCACGACAGATTCCTCTATGCTCTCATCCAACTGCTGCATTCCAACCAATTTAGACTTCAAAATTTCCAACACGCCTCGGCCTCAGCGCGGTCCACTGCACTGTGAAGATCGCCGTCCAGAAGTTTCTCTGCTTTGCCGCAGGTTTTTGTCACACTAGTCCGAATTGCCGCACGCTTCCGAATAGCAGCCGCCAACTCTTCTTCAGACAGAACCATGACAGACAGGAGACGACGAGCTCAAAGGAAGGAAGAGCCTGGTAGCAAGAAACCCCAACAAGAGAGCGTTACAGCAACCCACACAAGGCCACACAAAAAACAAAAATGGACACTAACAACAGTGGCTAAATAACGAGCAAAAATCGAGGAAAATACAAAAAAAGTGTTCATAAATCAAAGCGCATCACCGTAATGGCAGCAGAAGCACTAGCAGAGCAGGTTCAACCCCGTGTCCAGGCCGCGAGTCAGGATCCAGAACCGTCAGAGAGAGCGAGAGAGCGATCCAAACCCGGAGTCTACGCGAGGTCGTCCAAGATGCTGTCAGTCGTGACAAGTGACAGAAAATAGAAGTTTGCAACCGTTGACAGAAGGTCTCCTTGTCCAATAATGCCGTGAAGGCCAGAGTAGAATAAGAGAAGAATCACCGTCAGAAGTTATGCCGCGTTGCTCTAATGCTAATAACTGACTCAGTGCGCAAACAGAAGTGTAGGAATTGTTGACAAAAAACTTTTTACATCGGGCGCCATGTTGAAATTAGTAGACTCAAATGCACAATTCTAGAGCCAGAACCGGGCTCACTCAAAGAACCAAAACGCCCCTGCGCAAGTCATTATATTTAAGCCAGCAAAATAGATAAGATAAGGGGGGTTAGCCGGCCGGGGCGGGGTAAGCAAGTACATGGCTAGCGTACGTAGAGGGGAGGGTGCCGCACAAGAATAGATAAAAATTTAAATGAGGCATGGGGCCGGCAGAATTCCGCGACATAAAAAAAATATCTTACAACATACATAGCAAAGTGACTCGATTTGCAATCTAATGTAAGTCGATCTGCAATCTGATGTGACTCGATCTGCGATCTGATGTGACTCGATCTGCAATCTGATGTGACTCGATCTGCAATCTGATGTGACTCGATTTGCAATCTAATCTAAGTCGGTCTGCAATCTGATGTGACTCGATCTGTAATCTGATGTGGCTCGATCTGCAATCTGATGTGACTCGATTTGCAATCTAATCTAAGTCGATCTGCAATCTGATGTGACTTGATCTGCAATCTGATGTGGCTCGATCTGCAATCTGATGTGACTCGACCTGAATCTGATGTGACTCGATCTGTAATCTGAAGTGACTCGATCTGCAATCTGTTGCGACTCGATCTGCAATCTGATGTGGCTCAATCTGCAATCTGATGTGACTCGACCTGCAATCTGATGTGACTCGACTTGCAATCTGATGTGACTCGATCTGCAATCTGATGTGACTCGATTTGCAATCTGATGTGACTCGATCTGCAATCTGATGTGACTCGATCTGCAATCTGATGTGGCTCGATCTACAATCTGATGTGACTCGACCTGAATCTGATGTGACTCGATCTGTAATCTGAAGTGACTCGATCTGCAATCTGTTGCGACTCGATCTGCAATCTGATGTGGCTCAATCTGCAATCTGATGTGACTCGACCTGCAATCTGATGTGACTCGATCTGCAATCTGATGTGACTCGATCTGCAATCTGATGTGACTCGATTTGCAATCTAATCTAAGTCGGTCTGCAATCTGATGTGACTCGATCTGTAATCTGATGTGGCTCGATCTGCAATCTGATGTGACTCGACTTGCAATCTGATGTGACTCGATCTGCAATCTGATGTGACTCGATTTGCAATCTGATGTGACTCGATCTGCAATCTGATGTGACTCGATTTGCAATCTAATCTAAGTCGATCTGCAATCGGATGTGACTCGATTTGCAATCTGATGTGGCTCGATGTGCAACCGATGTGACTCGACCTGAATCTGATGTGACTCGATCTGCAATCTGAAGTGACTCGATCTGCAATCTGTTGCGACTCGATCTGCAATCTGATGTGACTCGATCTGCAATCTGAAGTGACTCGATCTGCAATCTGATGTGACTCGACTTGCAATCTAATCTAAGTCGATCTGCAATCTGATGTGACTCGATCTGCAATCTGATGTGGCTCGATCTGCAATCTGATGTGACTCGATCTGCAATCTGATGTGGCTCGATCTACAATCTGATGTGACTCGACCTGAATCTGATGTGACTCGATCTGTAATCTGAAGTGACTCGATCTGCAATCTGTTGCGACTCGATCTGCAATCTGATGTGGCTCAATCTGCAATCTGATGTGACTCGACCTGCAATCTGATGTGACTCGATCTGCAATCTGATGTGACTCGATCTGCAATCTGAAGTGACTCGATTTGCAATCTAATCTAAGTCGGTCTGCAATCTGATGTGACTCGATCTGTAATCTGATGTGGCTCGATCTGCAATCTGATGTGACTCGATTTGCAATCTGATGTGACTCGATCTGCAATCTGATGTGACTCGATTTGCAATCTAATCTAAGTCGATCTGCAATCGGATGTGACTCGATTTGCAATCTGATGTGGCTCGATGTGCAACCGATGTGACTCGACCTGAATCTGATGTGACTCGATCTGCAATCTGAAGTGACTCGATCTGCAATCTGTTGCGACTCGATCTGCAATCTGATGTGACTCGATCTGCAATCTGAAGTGACTCGATCTGCAATCTGATGTGACTCGATTTGCAATCTAATCTAAGTCGATCTGCAATCTGATGTGACTCGATCTGCAATCTGATGTGGCTCGATCTGCAATCTGATGTGACTCGACCTGAATCTGATGTGACTCGATCTGTAATCTGAAGTGACTCGATCTGCAATCTGTTGCGACTCGATCTGCAATCTGATGTGGCTCAATCTGCAATCTGATGTGACTCGACCTGCAATCTGATGTGACTCGATCTGCAATCTGATGTGACTCGATCTGCAATCTGATGTGACTCGATTTGCAATCTAATCTAAGTCGGTCTGCAATCTGATGTGACTCGATCTGTAATCTGATGTGGCTCGATCTGCAATCTGATTTGACTCGACTTGCAATCTGATGTGACTCGATTTGCAATCTGATGTGACTCGATCTGCAATCTGATTTGACTCGACTTGCAATCTGATGTGACTCGATTTGCAATCTGATGTGACTCGATCTGCAATCTGATGTGACTCGATCTGCAATCTGATGTGGCTCGATCTGCAATCTGATGTGGCTCGATGTGCAATCGATGTGACTCGACCTGAATCTGATGTGACTCGATCTGCAATCTGAAGTGACTCGACTTGCAATCTGATGTGACTCGATCTGCAATCTGATGTGACTCGATTTGCAATCTGATGTGACTCGATCTGCAATCTGATGTGACTCGATTTGCAATCTAATCTAAGTCGATCTGCAATCGGATGTGACTCGATTTGCAATCTGATGTGGCTCGATGTGCAACCGATGTGACTCGACCTGAATCTGATGTGACTCGATCTGCAATCTGAAGTGACTCGATCTGCAATCTGTTGCGACTCGATCTGCAATCTGATGTGACTCGATCTGCAATCTGAAGTGACTCGATCTGCAATCTGATGTGACTCGATTTGCAATCTAATCTAAGTCGATCTGCAATCTGATGTGACTCGATCTGCAATCTGATGTGGCTCGATCTGCAATCTGATGTGACTCGACCTGCAATCTGAAGTGACTCGATCTGCAATCTGATGTGACTCGATTTGCAATCTAATCTAAGTCGATCTGCAATCTGATGTGACTCGATCTGCAATCTAATGTAACTCGATCTGCTATCTGATGCGACTCGATTTCCAAACGCCTGTGACAAACTACAGTCTAACGTTTCAAATATTACGTTGAGCTATTTTAATTCCTCCCTATCTAGGCCCTAACAATTACGCAGGAGTAATCCACATTAGGCGCTATTGAATTGCGAGTAATGAAACAGGCAAATAAGGCTAAGTAGACATTTGTGCCGGCTCGCAGGTATGTTAAGCGTTTTTTAGGCCCAGCAGCAGAGGGAGGAGAATTAAAAGCAGCTGAGAGCGCTCCCACGCTCTAGACTGCCAAAAATGCATATAGCTACTAGCACATAGTTTTTTCAGTGCAAAGCAACCATGACATTATCTGCGCAATGCTTCACCATGCATGCTCTTTTTATCTAATATGTATGCCTATCAATGCGACGGGGAGACCAACTGCCTTGTATGACTAAAGCTAAAAGTCCAGCTTTGTACTTTAGGTGGGCCAAAAATATAAAATTTATAAATCAAATAAAAAGGAAACACAGATTAACAAACAGGTATTAAACAAATTGAAGGCGTTCTAAATCGAATTAAACTGGACAAGGACTGTTCCAATGAGGATTAAAGTATTAAATATCAACTACTTTAGATTACTGTTTCCCGGAATACTACTAACATACAGTAGCACATAATGACAATCAGGACATGTCAATCTGACTACCTCAAACTCACAATCCAAATGAAGAGTTAATATTTAGGACTTTAAAATATTTTGCCCATTACTTTTAAAGTCAGAATAGTAACGAAGCAGACCAGTTTCGCTAAAACATGCACGTTAAAAATTTATTTTTTTATAGTAATAACAGATCCGGTCAGAAATGTTGACGCAAAAAAACATTTACACGCTTGACAGAAATTTTTTTAATCAGATGACATCAGAATAAAACAAAAAATGAAGCCAATCTTGCAGGTACATCAAATAAATAAATATTTAACAGTATAACCATTTAAAGCATGCAATTTAAATAAATTGTATAAATGTGTGAACTGAGAAACACTTATAATGCATACTAGTATAGGTAGCATAAATAGGAATACAGTAACAATACAACAGAAAGACAGCAGATGAGGGGGAAATCATAATTTTTTCCAAACTGATTTCAAGCACTATTTAATCTTAGATCTAAAATATTGATAGATTGAGCGTTTTGTGAGCATTTAAAGATGGCAAAGAGTGTGTGGGAGGCAGTGGGTGAAAGAGGGTGTGGGAGGCAGTGGGTGACAGAGAGTGTGTGGGAGGCAGTGGGTGAAAGAGGGTGTGGGAGGCAGTGGGTGACAGAGGGTGTGTGGGAGGCAGTGGGTGACAGAGGGTGTGCGGGAGGCAGTGGGTGACAGAGGGTGTGTGGGAGGCAGTGGGTGACAGAGGGTGTGCGGGAGGCAGTGGGTGACAGAGGGTGTGTGGGAGGCAGTGGGTGACAGAGGGTGTGCGGGAGGCAGTGGGTGACAGAGGGTGTGCGGGAGGCAGTGGATGACAGAGGGTGTGCGGGAGGCAGTGGATGACAGAGGGTGTGGGAGGCAGTGGGTGACAAAGGGTGTGTGGGAGGCAGTGGGTGACAGAGGGTGTGTGGGAGGCAGTGGGTGACAGAGGGTGTGTGGGAGGCAGTGGGTGACAGAGGGTGTGTGGGAGGCAGTGGGTGACAAAAATTAAACAGATTTCCAATTTTGATTCGCTACGTATTAATTTTCTCCATTATATACACAGTAAAATTGCATTGAAGCAAAAGCTACCGTAAAACCCAATAAAGACATGGATATAGCAGGACAGCACGACAAAGAGCACGCAAAGCGTCATCAGCCGGAAGCCGTCGGCAATGATCAGGACTGACCGTCGCCGCTCTCCGACGGATCCTGTTTCGGCTTGGGCATCTTCTCCATGATGCTAGGCATCTGGTGCCGTTCGTCGAATCCTTTCAACAATTCGTAGAGATTCAGCAACATTCGGACAATCTCCAGCACCTTGTCCAAATCAACCGACAGTTCGGCGAACCAGGCCTGCGCGTCTTTGCCGCAGATCAGGCAAGCGATGTGGATGCCGGCCAGGGCGATCAGGTAGGGCGGGTAGTGGAGACACGCGTCTGTTCTCAGACTGTCGTTGATGACCTTCCAGGCCACGGGGAACACCTCCTAGGGTAAGGATTTATGATCTGTTGTTAGGGGCGATCTAGTTGTAGGTTTTAATAGGGTGGATACTCAAGCTGAGGATCTGGAAGGGCGGACACTTAATCTGAGGATCTGGGAAGCTGGATACTCAATCTGAGGATCTGGGAGGCTGGATACTCAATCTGAAGATCTGGGAGGCTGGATGCTCAATCTAAGGATCTGGGAGGCTGGATGCTCAATCTGAGGATCTGGGAAGCTGGATACTCAATCTGAGGATCTGGGAGGCTGGATACTCAATCTGAGGATCTGGGAAGCTGGATACTCAATCTGAGGATCTGGGAGGCTGGATGCTCAATCTGAGGATATGGGAGGCTGGATGCTCAATCTGAGGATCTGGGAGGCTGGATGCTCAATCTGAGGATCTGAAAGGGTGGATGCTCAATCTGAGGATCTGGGAAGCTGGATGCTCAATCTGAGGATCTGGGAGGCTGGATGCTCAATCTGAGGATCTGGGAAGCTGGATACTCAATCTGAGGATCTGGGAAGCTGGATACTCAATCTGAGGATCTGGGAAGCTGGATACTCAATCTGAGGATCTGGGAGGCTGGATGCTCAATCTGAGGATCTGGGAGGCTGGATGCTCAATCTGAGGATCTGGGAGGCTGGATGCTCAATCTGAGGATCTGGGAAGCTGGATACTCAATCTGAGGATCTGGGAAGCTGGATACTCAATCTGAGGATCTGGGAGGCTGGATGCTCAATCTGAGGATCTGGGAGGCTGGATGCTCAATCTAAGGATCTGGGAGGCTGGATGCTCAATCTGAGGATCTGGGAAGCTGGATACTCAATCTGAGGATCTGGGAAGCTGGATACTCAATCTGAGGATCTGGGAAGCTGGATGCTCAATCTGAGGATCTGGGAAGCTGGATGCTCAATCTGAGGATCTGGGAGGCTGGATCCTTTAAACTGAGAATCAATCTGATCAAGTTGAAAGGTGTCGCTGGACCCTTTGACAAACTAAAAACAACACATTTACCTGGCCAAACGAGGAGTCCTGAGACTGCAGATCCTCAATGAACAATGCCAAAGACCTGTACGGATGATAAACAACCAGAGAGCAGTCGAGCACCTCGAGCAGAAGGAACTCGCACTCTTGAATATTGGCAACAGAGTAGGGAAACTCCTGTTCCGGCAGCAGATGCTGGTGTTTGTTCTTCACAATAGACTGACACATGGCGAACAGGCCTTTGTTAGACAGCACGCCAAACTCCTCAACTTTAGAGGCCAGAAACAGTGCAGTCGGACAGAGTAGCCAAGGATCAACGCAACGCAACGAATAGCGGGCATAAAAACGCTTGAAGTAGATAGTCGCTGTGGCAATGACCTGCTGTCGGACAACTAACTTCTCGCCAATTGCTTGGATGAAGTTGGCAAAGAAAACCATAAGCTTCTGATACTCGTCCTCAGTGAGGAACTTGAGATCCTCAGCCCTGTACAAGTCCACATACTGTTTGTCAAGAAGCCATTCCTGATAGTGTGAACTTTGCCAGAAATTGCCAGCCATCAGCTATTTTTAGGTTGAACCAAACTGTAATTGATAGTTTATATTTTTAAGGATAAGTTAAGGCAATAACATACTAACAAATAACAAACTCTAGGACTATAGATTTTTATGTAGAAATCTTTAATAGACTACAAAAAGCAGTTTCTAATACACAATCACTATAATGCTCCATTGGTAAAAGTAGTAAAAAAGACAAAGTCTTTCAGTTTTCTTTTTATTGGTAAAGAAAAAAGTACCCAAAATCAGATATAAATCTTTAGTAAAATTTAAAGCAAACCCTATGAATTGCTCTGCTATCTACCTAGTACTCTATGGTAGCCATATTGCAGATGGTTGTCGGTGTATGCCGGAGGGAAAATCACAAAAATAAAAAATGCACACTAAAAATCCAAAAATGTATGCCAAAGGAGCAAAAAAGGTCCAGTGAACTTTTCCTGCGATTTTTACACCAATTTCTCTAAAGTGTATGCCAAACCTTTGTTTTAAGCAAGTATACGCCAGAAATTTCTGGCATATACCCCCTTCCGCAATATGGTATGGTAGAAGTAGAATTTGGTAGATTACAATTAATTGCAGAGTCCACTTTAAATTGTAGCTCATTATAAAATTATCATTGACTAATTAAACATTTTGTGTAGATGATTTTGTTTATCACATTTGTCTATTTCTATTATAGATAGCTATTGCATTGCATCATGTCTAATCTAAATACCTTCCCTTTCTTTCCTAGATCTATTTAAAAACATAGGTATAAATAAAAATGGTCTAGACCTAAAAAGACTAGACCTAGACCCTAGTTCTTAAGAATATATATAACCTTTAGCCTTGCACACTGTTTATAATACTTTTAGGTGCATATAAATATTCTTATTTTTATTATCCTTTCCTATTCTACTAAGCCCAAGCCTAGTCTTAGTCTATTATAAGGTCTGAAATAATTTTAATTCCTACTTTGACAATTTAATAAAGTTCTAGATTGTTCAAGATTCAGTTCTAGATCTTTTAAGAATAAGTATTGAATTTTTCCTTAAGTTCTTCTAATCTAATTTTTTACTTTTATATAATAAAATGTATTTAAAAATATTTTCTATTAAATTAACTCTGCTACACAAGCATATTCTTATAAGGACAAATGGTAACCAGTTTCAAAAGATTATAGACTTTAAAAAAGTTTTTAACAACTTTTGAACATATAAAAATTAATAATATGCAAGATGCCATTTTTTCTTTTTAATATGACCAAGATTACAGCAGAGGTATAATAAATAGTGATGTTAATATCCAGTCTTAGGTCTATCTCTTTTTAAATATAGATTTACCTAGCATAAATTTTTACAGCACAACAACATAGTATGCTAAAAATAGTAGAATAATAAATGGTACAGGTACATTACTGTGATAATTTCTTTCCAATGATATTTCCAGTAGGCCTATTTTGACATTTCTTAAAACTACATTTGGGCCGAGACCCTAGATATAATACAAACATCCGATATTGGTACTGGTCTATTATTTAACTGGGTTGGAGCTTGCAGGTCATAATAGAATTTTTTGGCTGTTGAGTTCTCTCATTTTTTTTAGCCCCTTCACATTTTTTTGGTCGCAAAGCTTATATAAAGCTTGATGGCTTGGTTAGGGATCAACCGTTCATGGAAGGTAATCAACGTGTTTCATCAATGTCCTCTTGGATCGGTACGACGGTACTCAATAAAATTCCTTATCTTCATGATTTAAAAAAATTCTACTTATTATAACAATGTTTTAGGAACTCTGCCTGGGTTCTTAATTCGCAGAGCGTGTAGCTTTCACCTAGCTAAAACGTTCAAAATTAGTGCTAGCGCACACAAGAGTCATTGACAAAATTTAATTTCGCCTCATTCTTTAACTCCGGTAGATTTTGGGTTTTTTGTCAAAATCCCGATGCCATGTTGGCAGCCCAGATGCCAGCAGACCTGCAGTCTGCATCCATTTCTTCATACCCTACCTCTACGTCTATACTCTTTACCTCTAACTCTCATGTCAGTTAAACTCAAATTATAGTTGATGAATCCTGGCTTGGCCACCCAGAATCTTTTCGCAATCCCTCACCTTAGTGCTCCATCGCTATGCATGCCCCAGCTTGTAACAGTCCCTGCTAGGCGTCCTACAGCCTGTTTTACTGTAATAAAGATGACTCATCGGGTGACTCATCGCTCTACCCCTGGGTTGCACAACCACGGGCGACCGTTAAGCCCACCCCCTCCGCTCTATTGTTCGGGTTCACTGGAGCGGAACGTACTCAGTTCATTAAGTGCGTACTTGGAGATTATTCCTCCGGTACTTTAGGGACCTCTAATATTTTTAGGATTTCAGAATCAGCGCGTCATTCCCTTTCCAACCGTATAACTCTCATTGTTCTGTGACCAATATTAACAATAATCATAATTAATGAGCTTGTTGCGTCATCGCCACCCACCCCATGAATCATCGCTGACTCATGGTTTACCCCTGACATGTACCACTTTCCAGCCAATTGGAGCGAAGCTGCGGGTCAAGGTCGCGTCAGGTGGCGTCAGCATCATGGTTCACGCGCGTGACGCTTCCTCCCGACTGGCCCCTGTCCGGTCGAGGTATCTCCCGGTCAGCCCCTTCACCGTCGACGCGACATTCCGACGTTTCCCCCTTCTGGGTTGAGGAAGCCCACTCCCCAGTTGCGATTGTCCCGGCCCCCGCTTTGGTCGTCGAGGTATCTCCGGCCCAGCAGCAACTACAGCGACAGCCCCCAGTGACGACGTCTGGCATCCCGGCATCTGGCGAAGCAGCGACCCCGGCCTGACCGACAGCGACACGCCTGACCTGACCCTGACTGCAGCTGAGCTTCAAGCGGCTGGTAAGTGACCCCCTTGTTTTGCTTCTGCTGCTTGCTTTGGGTACCTGTGTGCGCGAGTTCTCTGTCTGACTCAGTTTCGGGTTCTTAATATAATAAGTTCGCCGACCTGGTAGGAGCCAGTTCAGAGCCATTGAGTGAGTGTAAACTGCAGTTGATCCCCCTTTTCTAGTAGTTTTTATTTGCTTATTAAAGCCATGCCGAAGCTGGCTTAGATAGCTGGTGCGCCGCTGTGGGGAGCCACATGGAGATTGGAAGCCGCTAATGTACTTTAATGTGAAGCCTGAGGCGCTTAGGGTCATAGGTAGCGCGCTTCCAGGCCTGCTAGGATAGATAATGTAATCATAAAACCCTCTAAAAGCCGTGCACAGACTGAGGCTGATAAGAGTCCCTCATTTAATCATGCCAGGCGCCCCACGAACCTCTACATGGGATAAAACCCCTAAGATTAGTGACGTACTTTTAGCATGGAGCAGCCCGCCCCAGGTTAGTCGGCAGGTGTAGCACCTCAATCCAACTCCCTCCGCAAATCACCTCGAAAGAGGCCCCCTGCACCCCTAGAAAAGTCCTTGTTAGAGTTCGCCAGCCCATCGTTATGCCCTGTGCAGAGTCCCTTATTATCGGCTAATGTACTTTATCTGACGCCCTAAACTAGCTGACGGCCCATCGTCCGGGAGCCCCGTCTCGTCAGGGGGTAGTTTTAGGAGCCTATTCCCGCAGGTGGCTGGTGGCAGGTCTCGGGTTCGCAGCCCGGGATTACCTTAGAAAACTCCTTGGGCCGGATATTTGTACTTTAGGACCTTAGCCGCTCAGTCACATCCAAGCTACCAGTAGATCATTTAGGGGCGGGTCAAGCGAGAAGGCAAGGCCTGTTTTCCTTCGAGGCTTAGCTCAGGCAGCAGCGACTCATTGGATCGAGTCACATCATAGTAGAAGTAGGATTAGAACGACGTAGAGTAACTATAAGAATAAGATTCCAGAACCAAAACCATTCTAAAAACAGAATCGACAGTTTAAAAAATGAAAAAATTTAATTTGAAATTTGAAAAGTACCAACTATCTGTACGTGGTGATTTTGTGACCCGGACCGAACCAATTTCTAAAAACGGAATCGGGAATACGAAAAGTCAAAATGAGAACGAGACTCATTATGAGAGTGAGACTGAGTGAGTCTTTGACCTCAAGTCCTTAAAGTTGAAGGGCTCAACAATTGACAAATGCCTCGAATCGCGGGCTAAAAAATCTGGAAGCCAAAATGCCATCAGGGGTCAAATTTCAGGATGCTATGGTAACCCTATGGTGTAAAAAAACCCAGGGTAGATTCTTGAAATTTAATGTATTTTCACACTACTCAGAAGTACTAAAATAAGGGCATGCAGGCTACCACTAATCCGTTTTAAAGTTGGATAACTTGCACGAGTAACAGTGATGGCGCTGAGTTGTACTCAAAGAACAAAAAATTTCTTAATAATTTACTGAAGCAGCTGACAGAACTCAGAATAAATATATTTTTATCAGGAAATTCATACATCGACTTCCTACAGCAAAACGTTTAACTTTCATCCTGCTAGTAGGTTTAAATACGACGTACGAGTACCTCTCGGTACATGACGCAGATAATTCAAAGAACGGGCCAAAGTCAGGATGGCCTTTAAACGAACACAAGGACAGAAAACGTAAACGAATCAAAACAAAGTACATTATCTGGATTCACTATAAAGACATAATTTGGTGATACACGATGGGGCAAAGCGGCGAAAAGGAAAGCAAAACTTGGAACCTCTTTAAGCCGTTAAAAATCCTTAGTGCAGGATCACAATCGCCGAGAGGATCAATCGAGATTAGAAGCAATATCAATGTACTTTAATTTGAAGCAATATACACGTAATATAAGCATGAATGATATATTGTAATTCTACCATCCTCTAGAATCGTCAAAAGGTTGAATCAAAATGAGAATCGCTCTTCTAAACTGAGTACGTATACTTTCTTATACAGTAAGCATGGAAGCATCCGATTGGCTAGTCATCTGGTACAGTACATAAGCAGTACTCTCCAAAATCACTCTCGAAAGACACCCACAGTGCCCTGCTCGTAAAAGTCCTTGTTAGAGCTTGTCAGCTGATCTTCTTGCCCCCGGACAGAGTCCCTTTTCAGTCGACTATTTCACTCTGATTTTTTTCCAGGACATCGCCCGAGAGCCCGGTTTCGTTAGGAAACAGTTTTTATATTTGGCTGTTGGCAGGTCCCGGGTTTGCACCCCGGGATTACCGATTTTTAACTCCTTGAGCCAATCTTAGTGTTGTAGTACTTTAGCCGCTGATCTACATCTGGGGATGGGTCAGACAAGATGGCAAATGCTTGGCATGCTTTATGAGCAGCCAATAAGATTTTGACAAATTTTATTTCCAAATCGCTATGTTGATTATGCAACTTGCAGGCGGCTCAATGCTTAGAATATTTTGGGTGCATGCTTCGATACAAACTAATCCAAGCTATTGCCACTAACTGTGTGTGAAAGTTTGCAAATAGACTGCAAATGGTTACAATGAATGTACATCGCGTAACCACCAATTATTTATCTGTGAGCCCGCGGAAACTTTTCTCTCCACCTTCATTATAAACACTTTATTGAGAAGCCGAGTCCAATTAAGTCCAATTTTACAGAATCAGATACCGGCGCGCTATAATGTGCAATGTACATTAGACGCAAATGTACACATAGATGAATAAGACTGGTAAAGCCTGGCCAATCACAGTCAAACCAAATCGCGCGTTTGACACCTTAAGTCCTATCAACCACTTGCAAGTGACTGCCCACAGCCTAAGGGGAGCATTTCATTCTAGATAAAAACTACAAGTGGACTCGTTTTGACAAATCAACTTTACTGCCAGCTAGTTGACTGACTAAGCACTATAATAAATCATCAGCGTTAATAGGAGCAGATATGATCGTCACTTCCAACGGCCCATTCGGTATGGTGTTAGCCTCGCCCAATAGTCGGCCAGCTGCTGTGGCGGCGCCTTTGATCTTTTGCGGCGGCGCAGCTTTGCCCGCTAACGCTGGCGCGACTGTTCGACGCCTACCGCTAACATCAATGCCGCCGCCACCACCGCCGCCGCCACTGCCAGCACACGCAGCTCCAGCAGTAACTCCTGCCCATCCGGCGAATTATCATCGCAGTTTAATTTCTCAGCAGCACCACGCACATGCCTCTAACACTGCAGTCGCGACTGCCGCACTAACTGGCACTGACTCGGCCTATGCGTCGCACTATGGATCGAGGTACACGTCCGCATTGCCGTCAGGTTCGGCTAGCCGGTCCGTCTCTCCCGTCAGGACGGCAGTGAGGCCGAGCCAGCAGAAGCCGCAGCAGCCGCAGCAGAAGCGTCAATTAGCAGTACAACCAGCGCAACAGCTTTCGCAAACGAAAATTTTAAGTAAAGATGAATATTCTATAAATATCAAAACTATCTGTGAAATCATTCTTTACACTTGGTATTTTATCCTCAACGTCTATTTAGCCCGTTCTGCGACCGGCGCAACTTCTTCGGACTCGTGCTACGCTTCGCGCGCCGTCTCCGCTATGCACAGCCGCGCCGCGTCTCCAACAGCCGGCTCTCGAGTTCGCCTGGCCTCCGCTTCATCAGTTTCTAATGCTAATTCCGCTATGGCTTCCGCTGCCGCATCTGCAGTTCCGTCGCGTCGCGCCTCGAGAGCCGCCTCGCCATCTAGGTGCGAATTTTATTGAACAAATTTAACTAAAACAAAGTAAATGCAAATGAAACACGTGGGATAGAGTGACTTTGGGATAGAGTGATTTTGGGATAGAGTGACTTTGGGATAGAGTGACTTAGGGATAAAGTGACTTAAGGGTTAGAGTGACTTTGGGATAGAGTGACTTTGGGATAGAGTGACTTTGGGATAGAGTGACTTTGGGATAGAGTGATTTTGGGATATAGTGACTTTGGGATAGAGTGATTTTGGGATAGAGTGACTTTGGGATAGAGTGATTTTGGGATATAGTGACTTTGGGATAGAGTGATTTTGGGATATAGTGACTTAGGGTTAGAGTGACTTAAGGGTTAGAGTGACTTAAGGGTTAGAGTGACTTAAGGGTTAGAGTGACTTAAGAGTTAGAGTGACTTAAGAGTTAGAGTGACTTAAGCGCGGAGTGACTTAAGCGCGGAGTGACTTAAGCGCGGAGTGACTTAAGCGCGGAGTGACTTAAGCGCGAAGTGACTTAAGAGCGAAGTGACTTAAGAGCGAAGTGACTTAAGAGCGAAGTGACTTGAAAGCGGGTGACTTGAGAGCGGGTGACTTAAAAGGCAGAAATTAGAAGTCAATAAAAGTCCCATCAAACGCCATAAATGGCTCACTATTTCGGTCCAACTCCTGCACGAGGCAGGTCGGCTCCGCAGCAGCGAAACTCTCCCTATGCGGTGGTGCTGCCGCGAGGCCAGACCCGCCTGTTGGACGAGACCGCCGCTGCTCAGTTGTGCCGTCGCAGCCTCCAGGAGGAGCTGGACAGTGCCGTACGCTGGCTGGGCACTCTCGACTGGAGCAGCGCGGCCGCGTTCGAAGCCGCTTCAGACGAGGCCGCCGTCATGGAGGACGAGTTTCGCAACAGCTACGACCGCGAGCCGCCGCCTGTGACCGCCGACTCCGCCGCGGATGCCAAGAAACAGGAAGAGGCTGAGAGCCGCATCGTTCTGGCTGACACGCTGCTGTCGATGGTGGAAGCAGCCTGGTCGGACAGCGAGGACGGCGACAACGAGCTGCGAATCGGCAGTCGCACTGTGCAGGTAAGAACTGCATGGCGGTGATCTCATCCAAGGCCCAGTATCAGTCATCAATAAGAGCGCACGAATCTTGACAATCCGCGTATGTACATTCTGTGGACTTCCCCGAATGCATCGATGCGTACATCCGCACTATACAGGCTCAGCAGCGTAGCAGCAAGCCGAAAAAGGAGGACGCCATCTATAATGTACGCTACAAGACGTTGCCGTGTCTGCATTGGCAGAAAAACCGGACCTGCCCGGCTGGCGACCACTGTCACTTTGCTCACGGTCCGCAGGAGCTGCGCCAGCCCCAGCGGCATCCGAAGTTTAAGACTCAAATTTGCCAGAACTACAAGCGAACCGGCAGTTGCGTGTTTGGCAGCCGGTGCTTTTTTAAGCATGCCGATGATTGACAATTGTGATGCGAGGGCCCAGTGTCTACTTGACTTCAAATCCTAGGCCTCGACGTACTTCCTCAGCCAATCACAACTATTTTAGTCTGGGGCACTGTACATTCCGCAAGAAATGATATTCTTTTATACTCAAGGCCTATGTACACTGCTGGCAATCGTATATCTGTAAGTATTTGAGGCACAGACCTATCAGTATCGCTTGCTTACTAGTTCCGTACTATGATAAATTTTTATTTAGCGCTCTAATAATATGCCTATTAATACGGTCTGTCACATTGAAAACTTGTGCGTTCCATTTTATCATATTAGAGTCCAATCATATGTTGTCCAAACAAATTAATAATAACTTTGCGACTCAAATATTTGTTTGATTTTTAATTTGGTTATATTGTTTGTAAAGTAACAAAACGCTTTTATATAGTTGGCCGCACTTTGCCAAAAGCAGAGACCTCTGCTGGTCGTTAATGTGACCTATTTATTGTGTGCAATTTGCACGTCTGTTTTTTGATTCTATTGGCACCAGCTGAGATCTGAGGTCATTAATGTCTCTGGCTACTTTTCAATCAATTTTACTGCACGAGACGTTCATATTTTTACAGTTTTATTTTACTTGTCGCCCTTCATAGATCCTTTACAAAGCCTGAAATGCACAGTCAGATAATGCCTTTTGTCATTTTTTCCTCGCAATGCTCATTAAATTATGAATTTTGCTTTTCGAATAACTCAGGCGGCCTTGTTGCCTGGCTGAGAAATATATAAAAAAATATTCAAATCGAATCAAATTCGCTCCACTTTGAGGATATATATTATCATTGTAAACCAAATGTCTTCAGTAATCCGTGTACCTCACCTGGCGTCGTTTTATTGTGTGCAAAAGCTTCCAGAAATACAATACGATTCTCTATACTCAATGCTGATTGTGATTGCTGATCCACAGACTTCCCATACTGTGAATTTTCTGTTATCAACACGACTCAAGCTGGGCACAATTTCACCACCTCGATTATCAAGGAGGACACGCATGTAAGCATATAAACAGGCCGATTTCGCACGGCCTGAACTTGCTACCCATGATATATTGTGTTGCCAATTGCTAGTTTTAATTAACAGCGAAGCCTCTTTTTGTATGAATAGAACAAAACAAAATGGTAAGAGAGAGACAGTCACGAGAAGAAAAAGAGGCGGGTAGTTAGACAGACACATCAAAACAAAAATTATTCAACGAGACAAAAAACACGACTGCCAGACAAAAAAATCTTTTAAATCTTTGAATTGAACGAGCCTCTGGCCCGATTGAGTTCCGACTAATAAAATGAAGGGACGCATCAATAAAATTTGATGAAATTACAAATAAATATAAAAAGGTGTCACAGGTTCTCAGTGTTGTAGCTAGCCTGGTTAGATAAGAGAAGGAAATGGCATCACATGTATGATAATATAGTTAGAATACACGGCTCAAGCATGGATGCCCCGTTACATTATGTACAGAAGTGAATCGACAGTCAAATGGTTAAAAAAAGCAACAAACAAAGCAGAAACCGGCCAATAATGCTTAAATTTAAATCAACACCGCATTTGATCGATAGGGAACTTGAATTTTCTGACATAATATATGACGAGGCTGCCACATGTTCTAGTGAGTAACTGAACTCACTATTGTTAATGTTATTTCCGTTAGTTAAATACAAGTTACAGTAAAAGCAGGACTTGAGGTCGATTTTTATTAATAAAACTGCATTGAATGTTCCGTTTGAAGTTAGAAAATAATAAAAATTGTGTTATTATAAGGACTTAAGCCGTGTTTTTAGGGCCACAATCTTGGGTATTCGAAAGGGTTTTTAAAACTCTCGTTCTTTGTACGCGTTATAAGAGACTAATATGTGGGTCTTTTTTAAGGTTTTAAAACCACAAATCAGTTTTTAAAAAGGCGAAAATGTGACTCTTGAACATGCTACAGATATTTTCAGTAACAAGTTACGGAAATTATAATTTAAATTTTTACATAAGACATAATTTCTCTACGCAAACGTTTCCAACAAGTGAAAGGGATCGAGTCAAAAAGCGTGGAACAGAGAAATGCACAGACTAGGGAGTAGGGAGTCTGAACTCGGCCCGCAAGAAGTGTCTTCGACGAAGATGTACGAACTAAGCCTTATTAGGAGGAGCAAGTAGCGCAGCGAAAAGAAAAGAGCCCAGTACACGAGAGTGAAAAAAGGCAACACAAAATCAATACAGGACACGATACGAGAAGAATTTTAGTTGCCAGATGAGTGAGAAACAGGAGTAGACAGTCATGGCTGCTGCTGCATTGATTAATAACAACACGATCAGATGCACAAAAAACAATAAAACCCACAGAACGTCGACAAACAATTAGTTTAGACGGACAAGTAAAGGAATAGATATATTTCAATGATATAGGTCTTGAAACTATCAAATAACTGCTACCTACTGTGACCCGAAAATAATAATATCAGTACATCACTTCGTACAGCGTCGCTTTCTTGTCCCCGCTGCCAGTCACTATGTAGCGATCGTCTGCGGAGATGTCGCAGCTTAGCACTGACGAAGATTCTTTTGACTGCAACAGGTAGGGCCAGGCGTTCAAACAGGTTAGCTGAGGTTAAATTTCTAATTTAAAGCTAGGGAAGCTCTCACCTGAAAGATGCTAGCTCCGTAGGGAGTTCTCCAAGCATTCAATAGGCTGTCCTTGCCAGTTGAGACGAACCATTTGCCGCAGGCGGCAAATTTCAAAGAAAGGACGCAGGACTCGTGCAAATGCAGCTGGTATTTCTCCGGCTTGTTAACGTGTAGGACTTCAACGCTGGAGCTTTCCATGCCAACCGCTAGCCAGTCACCAGTGGGACAGTAGCCGAGGCTGAACACCTGCGAGCTGAAGTCGTGCTGCAGCAGCTGGCGGGATTCGCGCAGGTCCCAGCAGCGGACCTTAAAGCGGTGGTTAAATAGAATTGGTAGAAGGAACAGAAAAAAACAGGCAGCATAGAGTACAGCAGGACAGCAGGAGGCGGATGCGCTCACCGTGTTGTCCAGTCCGCCAGTCCACAGCCGGGTGCCATCTGGCGTAATGTCGACGCAGGACGCGCCGTCCGTGTGGCCCTGGAATTGGCGCACCAGAGACTGGCTCTGCAGATCCCAGACGGCGATGTTGCCGTCGGAGCAGCAGCTGAAGCAGAGCTTGCCATCAGGCGAGACGGCCAAGGCGTAGCAGGCCGGGGCGCTGCTAGCCAGTTCGGCTTTGAGCCGCGGCGTCGGCGAGGCCAGGTCCCAGATGCACAGAGTGGACGCTTCGCCGCCAACTATGAGAGTTCGGCCGTCGTGCAGCAGGCGGACGCTGCGGATGTAGTGATCACGCTGCAGACAGTCCAGACTGTGCACCAGAGTGGCCTTGTTGGCTTGCTGGCTACTGCCGCCACCTGACGTTGAAATATCCCACACTTTGACGCAGCCTTTGCCGCCTGTGTACACCTGCCGGCACGGGTTGGAGATGGTCACGGCGCACACCACCTCGCCGTGATTCAGGCTGCATACTTGGCGGGCGTGACGCGGCACGCCGGGCCCGGACAGAGCGTCCGCTGGGAACGGCACCGGCTGCATGGCGCCCGACTCGCCGATCAGAAAGGAATAGGCGCTGTGGGTGCGAGGGGTGGTAGGCAGCGCTTTAAAGTGGAATCCTAGAGTACCTTGGACATTAAGTGCCTTAATGCACTTAGTAATATGTGGAAGTACCTTGGAGTGGTACCATAAAGTGCACTGGATTGGGTCGAGAAGCACTTTGAAAAGGAAGTTTACCGTATTTTGAGATAGATCTTGCAGTACTTTGGGGTAGGATCATAAAGTACCTAGGAATGGAAACTTTCAGTAATTTTAGATTTGTCAGAAAAATCGCTAGAGAAAGTGAACTATTTGATTTAACTGCTGGTAATATACGAGAACAAAGAATTTTCGATGTCTCGATGTTTCGATATTGAAAACGTTATAGGGGGCACAAACAAGTCTACTATCAACAGTAGTAACTTATGTCTTCATGCCTCAGCAAAACGAGGCCAGTTGATTAAATTTTGGTCTTGGTTACAAGTTTTAGCACTCTATAATCAAGACCACCCCTACTTCATCCTATCATTTCTCTGCCCAGTCCACAGAATCTACTTGTCACCGAATTTTTCTATACGGAAGTACGTACGAATAGATAATGAGACCCGGACTTACAGGAGAGATGGGGCAAATTTTGTTTTTCTCAGTCTCTGTTGGGAATCAAGATGCAGGCTGCCATACGATAAAAGCCGACATTTATCCCCACCCGTCGGCTTCCTCGTATGCAGCACGCCAAAACTCTATATGAATGCCCATTTGAGAATCGGTGCAGGCTGACTGACTGGGGGAACAGGCAATGATCGATGCCAGAAGGAATAAAGGCTTATAGAGAAGAGAAGCGAGTGAAAGAGGGACAGAGATGAAGAGGCGGAGCTGAGGCGATTAGCAGCCTGGGGATTTGGACTGTGAAAAAGGGGGAAATGGGAGCCCTACACATCGTAGGGATTTGAGTAGCTAGTATCAAAAGTAGAAGCGAAATGCCTTGAATTGGGATTTTCCCCTCCCCCAATCTGGCTGCGTCCTCATCATATAAGCCCACAATATCCCGCGCCGCACGCCACGGAAGCTGCATAGGCGATTCTCCTCTTCCTAGACATTCCGCCCGCAAAAAGCCATGCAGCCAGCTAGAACCCACTCTCTTCGCTTCCTACTTTCTAAGCCAAGCTCTTCATCCTTATGGACGGTTTCTATGAGAACTCAGTAAAGAATCAGCAAGGGAATCCGGATCAACGTACGCCTTTCTCACTCCTCCTCGCTATCCTCAAAAGTGTATAGAAACACACGTACATGGCGAAGAACAGTGAGATAGATAGTTTTAACAATATTATATAAATACAGAAGAGTAAACATCGCTTACGGTTTGCCAGCCAGGTGGCCCCTCATCATGGCGGCCGGATCGAATGGCACCTGCGGATTAAAGCGAGACCGTCGTGCTCGATCGAATAAAGCAAGATTTTTTAGGCTTTAATAAATCAGTCAATGATCAAACGTAAGTTTGACTACTCACAGGCAGCCCCGGTCTCTGATACGGATTTGGAATGCCCAACGCAGCGGCTGCGGCTGCAGCGGCGGCCGGGCTGCCGAAACCGGGGCTCAGGTCTGCGAATTGGTTTCAATTAAAATAACAGAATATAAACTTTACTATATGACGTCGTCAAACCACTCTACTATTAGTAGCGAGAATGAATTCTCTGTTGCGCCAGTCATAAAGACATTGATTTCTTTATCTCTAGCGA
>CATNEM010000147.1:227500-315909 GCA_950096795.1 Macrostomum cliftonense
GAACATGAGGAGAGGAAGGAAAGCTATAGGTCTTGAACATGAGGAAAGAAAGGAAAGCTATAGGTCTTGAACATGAGGAGAGGAAGGAAAGCTATAGGTCTTGAACATGAGGAGAGGAAGGAAAGCTATAGGTCTTGAACATGAGGAGAGGAAGGAAAGCTGTAGGTCTTGAACATGAGGAGAGAAAGGAAAGCTATAGGTCTTGAACATGAGGAGAGGAAGGAAAGCTATAGGTCTTGAACATGAGGAGAGAAAGGAAAGCTATAGGTCTTGAACATGAGGAGAGGAAGGAAAGCTATAGGTCTTGAACATGAGGAGAGGAAGGAAAGCTATAGGTCTTGAATAATAGCAGAGAAAGGAAAGCTATAGGTCTTGAATAATAGCAGAGAAAGGAAAGCTATAGGTCTTGAATAATAGCAGAGAAAGGAAAGCTATAGGTCTTGAACATGAGGAAAGAAAGGAAAGCTATAGGTCTTGAATAATAGCAGAGAAAGGAAAGCTATAGGTCTTGAATAATAGCAGAGAAAGGAAAGCTATAGGTCTTGAATAATAGCAGAGAAAGGAAAGCTATAGGTCTTGAATAATAGCAGAGAAAGGAAAGCTATAGGTCTTGAATAATAGCAGAGAAAGGAAAGCTATAGGTCTTGAATAATAGCAGAGAAAGGAAAGCTATAGGTCTTGAATAATAGCAGAGAAAGGAAAGCTATAGGTCTTGAACAATAGGAGAGGAAGGAAAGCTATAGGTCTTGAACAATAGCAGAGAAAGGAAAGCTATAGGTCTTGAACAATAGGAGAGGAAGGAAAGCTATAGGTCTTGAACATGAGGAGAGAAAGGAAAGCTATAGGTCTTGAACATGAGGAAAGAAAGGAAAGCTATAGGTCTTAAACATGAGGAGAGGAAGGAAAGCTATAGGTCTTGAACATGAGGAAAGGAAAGCTATAGGTCTTGAACATGAGGAGAGAAAGGAAAGCTATAGGTCTTGAACATGAGGAGAGGAAGGAAAGCTATAGGTCTTGAACATGAGGAAAGAAAGGAAAGCTATAGGTCTTGAACATGAGGAGAGGAAGGAAAGCTATAGGTCTTGAACATGAGGAGAGGAAGGAAAGCTATAGGTCTTGAACATGAGGAGAGGAAGGAAAGCTGTAGGTCTTGAACATGAGGAGAGAAAGGAAAGCTATAGGTCTTGAACATGAGGAGAGGAAGGAAAGCTATAGGTCTTGAACATGAGGAGAGAAAGGAAAGCTATAGGTCTTGAACATGAGGAGAGGAAGGAAAGCTATAGGTCTTGAACATGAGGAGAGGAAGGAAAGCTATAGGTCTTGAATAATAGCAGAGAAAGGAAAGCTATAGGTCTTGAATAATAGCAGAGAAAGGAAAGCTATAGGTCTTGAATAATAGCAGAGAAAGGAAAGCTATAGGTCTTGAACATGAGGAAAGAAAGGAAAGCTATAGGTCTTGAACATGAGGAGAGAAAGGAAAGCTATAGGTCTTGAACATGAGGAGAGGAAGGAAAGCTGTAGGTCTTGAACATGAGGAGAGAAAGGAAAGCTATAGGTCTTGAACATGAGGAGAGGAAGGAAAGCTATAGGTCTTGAACATGAGGAGAGGAAGGAAAGCTATAGGTCTTGAACATGAGGAGAGAAAGGAAAGCTATAGGTCTTGAACATGAGGAGAGGAAGGAAAGCTATAGGTCTTAAACATGAGGAGAGGAAGGAAAGCTATAGGTCTTGAACATGAGGAGAGGAAGGAAAGCTATAGGTCTTGAACATGAGGAGAGGAAGGAAGCTGTATTTTGAATATGCGAAGAGAAATTAATATTTTGCTTTAAATCTTAGATGAAAGAAGACATGCTTTCAAAACTTAAGAAATTGTTTTGCTATTTTTTTAATGCTCTTTTAAAGCACTGACTAGGTGCACAGTGGAGCGCTTGGGAACAAAAAAAATTATTTGTAAAATGATAGGGAAGAAAGAAGTGCCGCTCTATATCTTCTAGACCATAAATAAAGTGGCACGGGAAGTTTCCATCGCCTTGCCAAAAGCATTACATTGGCGAGAATTTGATTTTTCTAAAACAGACCTCGGACTACAGCAGACAGGGCAGGAAGCGACATAAGGGATAGAGAACTGAGACTAAAAAGGGGCTTGCAATTTGCAAGGGCGAATTTTCGAATAAAAAAATAGGGAGAAGCGCTTGGCCCTTGGGCGCAGCTAAAATCCTAAGCAAGGCTCGATGCAAAGAGAAGGAGCAGGCGTGGGGGGGAGCAGACGCCTAAAACTTTGCAGCCCCTTCGCCCTCTGTCCACCGGGTCTGTGTCGAGCCTGCCACCCCGCAGTAATTAGTTAGACAGAAGGGATGACGGGAGCAATAGGGGGGGCGAGAGATTGGAGAGGAATAAGAAGAGGAAGTGATTTCCCCTATGGTTTTATCAGCCCTGCCCAGGCCGCAGCCGCCAGCACCCTTCCCCCGGTCAATTCGCCTGGGCTCGGTCGAGCCCCGCTAAATCCCCACTTCCCAAGTTCCCGCCCTTATGAAGCCGGGCCGGTTCTAGCATGAGAGCCGCATCATCTGGCCAGTATAATATGGGGCGCGGGGCGATGGAGGGCGAGGCCCCGGGGATAATAGAGGACGGATGAGGAGAAAAGCTAGGGGATCAAAAACACACACACACACAAACACACAGAGCCACGCAGATCGCGAAATCTCCCGGGTGTCGCCCTCTCAGTGAGCCATTCCCCGCCTCGCCGCATCACTTGTCAGTCTGGCCGCACTGCCTGTAAGCTTTGTGGGCAGGCGCCAACCACAGACCAATAAGTATAACTAGACTGCGCATAAAGCACTGCCTGTCCAGGCAAAAATGAGACAAAAAACTAATGCTAAAAATGGCCCCAGAGATTCCTTCCCCAACCGATCGATATTTGGTGCAGGACGGGGACCATCTCCCTCTCTGTCTGCCCCTAATTAAAAATTCGAATAAGATGATACAAGCGTTAAAAACCTTATTAAATAAAAACTCAAAACAATATCAATGCACTCTAGAATTTAGAATAAACCATCAATAATCTTGTCTCTAAAAGCTTCAAAATGTCACAAGCTGAAGCTTAAAGTCTTAAAAAAAGAAGCGAAATGTGGGCAGTTTCCTAAAGGCGTATGGCTGCAGCAACAGTTCTAAAAACACAGTGTATCGTTTTACTCTTCCTAAAGATACGAGCTTTTTGTTTGAAAATTGACCTGCAGGCTTCTCTAATGTGCTATTTTAAACGTGTAAAATATGAAGCAGATCTGAGCTTTTATGTAGTCATGGCTAAAAACTTTTGCAGTGCCCCTCGTAGCGAGATGAAAAAGAAATTGCTCATTGCATTGCGGTGCGTTGACTTCGAGGTCCGAGAATGGCCTTACGAGCTGACAATGAGGCTGACTGGGTCGATTTCTTTAATAAGTCAATCAGCATTCTTGAAAGCCTTGAATCATTGTCAGACATCAAAGTTTTTCGTGCGGGAAAGAATACAGGCTTTCTTGGATTCATAAGCAATTGTCACGTCATCTTTTCGCTTTTAAAGCATTTTTTTCCACTGGAGAGTTTTTCTTTTCCTGCTCCTACAGGCTGTCACAGGATTTTTTGAGCCATTTCTTAATTCCATTCGCCTTCGCAACGGATGGAGTCATAATCCAACCCCCCGAAATTTCGATTAGCCTTCAGGCAGCTTCTGGTTCATGCAGGAACAGGAATCATCCAGTCAGCTGGCACCAATGTTAAGCAGCAAGACGCTAGGATTCAAATATCTCTCTCATGCCTGCCATCGACGGAGCCAACAGATCATTCGGAGTGGAAAAAGATCCAGGTCAAAAATGCTCTGGCTACACGACTCAATTCTATCCAGCATTGCAGAAGTGCATCATCTTGCGAAATCTGCCAGTCAGTAGTTTACTATATTGCTGGTGCTGTTGTCAGGAGCATGCTTAAGCTGATTAGAATGCCCTCCGTGTAGATAGGGATTCCAAAATCCCGACATTTTACAATCCCGGGATTGAATAGTCCCGAAATCCCGATGCTGTTGAAATCCCGGGATTCAAAATCTCAGATTTTTGGCCACAATCCCGGGATCCCGGGCTTCGATCCCCAAAAAAATCCCGGGATTCAAATCCCAGATTTTTGGCCCCAATCCCGGGATCCCGGGATTGGAATCCCTCCGTGTAGATCAGTGTTAAATTCTGCTGCATCAGCACCCGCTCTAATGCCACATTCACTAGTCACAACAAAGAATGCACTGAATAAAGAAAGTCACGGAGGACTTCTATTTCCTAGTCGCGATGTACTCAGCGTACTGCTAAATGTAGAATCAATAATTCGCCGCTCAAGCTACAGCAGTTCTTTTTCTCGTGGCGCTGTAGTTCAGGAGACCCTATGGCTCACGTGTAATCTATTTTCTGAACTGGATCTCCATTCAGCGGCTGCTAGCGTCGGCATCGAGTCGCATAAGCTGCATCTGATTAGAGTCATGAGCAACTTTTACATCAATGTGCGAATGAAGAAACTGGCAAAGGACCGGGCCCACGCCCGATCAAGGCCAGGAAAGAGGCAGAAGATACTGAGAACTGCTATATTTCTTAACCTTTAGGTGCAGCAAAGAAGGATGATGGTAAGCTCCTCTTAATGCTAAGTGTTTTAGGAATTATTTTCAATTGCTAAAACTATTTGATACCCGAAAAAACGAATTTTCCACGCTATTTTGCAGTATAATTTCTCTTCACACGGCTGTTTTCTATTTGGTCGCGGTGGGAAGGCACCAAATATCGATCGTGTTGGGGTGGGGCCAGTGGGCCATTTTCTTATGGGGGTTTTGACCACGCTTTTTTCCGCCAATGCGCAGTCTAGTTATACTTATTGGTCTGTGGCGCCAACCCTGCCAGGCCTAGAGACTGGATAGATTCGAAGTTCGAACAGGGCACGCAGGCTTCGGTCAGATCAGAAATACGTTTCCAGCAATGCTAAAGAAAAAACCTCACTAAGGTTGATCGTCTCCACAAGTCTAATCTAGGCCCGAGTGTCTTCTGTCTCCCCAATTTCCATCCCCGGCATCTCAAAAACTGGGACAACCTGGTATGCGAGTTACTGGATCCAGTAGAATTCTAGATTGAGCCAGATGATATATTCCTATAGCTTTGGCTGCTCCCAGAAAATTTTCTCTCTGGGCTATCTTCGACGGAGGCTCGCTCTGGGATTTGGGAGAGAAATGTCTAAATGGGGTGCCGGGAACGGGTGGTCGGACGGGCAAATAGAATGACGAGTATAGAAGATGAAGGTGTGCGAGCAAAGCGCCGGAAAACTGCCTCCACACATTCGGTCTCGGCTGCCCACTTTTTTTACCCGTATCTTCCCCCCTCTCTCTCACAACACACACACACTCACACACTCTAAGCCTCTTCCCATATAGCTAGGCGGCAAAGCATCCCCCCATGGGACATGAATGGTGTGGCGGGTCGGGCAGCGGGAAATGGCAAACGAGAAACGGCCGTATCATTGGGAGAATGAGAGAAAACGGCTTGCGAACGAAAGGTTTCCAGAGTCTGTCAAAGACGTTAGAGAAGAAAGCTTGATGAGGATTTGAGCCGCTGCAAAAAAAGAAAAAAACGCAAGAGAAACGATTCTCAGAATTCAGAAATTATCAGTTGTCCGCTTTGTGAACAAGAAAATTGGCAACCTATGATGGAGTAGGTAGAGCATTATTTTTTCCAGCCAACATATGGTGCCCAATCGGGTCGGCAACATCTGGCGTGCGTTGCCTAAATCGTTTCTGTTGCCTGGTGATTGCTATCAATGCGTATCAGCTGTCGAAAGCTGCTAGATTGCCGTTGCTAGACTGCCGCACTGCTTGTAATAAATACGCTCGTAGATATTGATGAATAGATAGATGGATAGATAGAAAGATAGATAGATAGATAGATAGATAGATAGATAGACAGATAGATAGATAGATAGATAGATAGATAGATAGATAGATAGATAGATAGATAGATAGATATATAGATAGATAGATAGATAGATAGATAGATAGATAGACAGACAGATAGATAGATAGATAGATAGACAGATAGATAGACAGACAGATAGATAGATAGATAGATAGATAGATAGATAGATAGATAGATAGATAGATAGATAGATATATAGATAGATAGATAGATAGATAGATAGATAGATAGATAGATAGATAGATAGATAGATAGATAGATAGATAGATAGATAGATAGACAGACAGATAGATAGATAGATAGATAGATAGATAGATAGATAGATAGATAGATAGATAGATAGACAGATAGATAGATAGACAGACAGATAGATAGATAGATAGATAGATAGATAGATAGATAGATAGATAGATAGACAGATAGATAGATAGATAGATAGATAGATAGATAGATAGATAGATAGATAGATAGATAGATAGATAGATAGATAGATAGATAGATAGATAGATAGATAGATATATATAAAAGCTGCATAAAAATCACCTAACTGCGCGCAGAAAACAGATAGCTAAAAAATGACTCGCACTCCAAGATGCGCAGACAAGGAGAACGCAGAATGGGGAATCGGTGCCGGCACACCTGGGGACCACCCTAGCTACACTAAAGGTCGCACGCTTCCACCCGCCCAACAATCAAACAGATAGCCAGCTAGATAGCTGCAGTTGTTATGCGATTTCGTCACGGCCAAGTCTTTTGAATTTGCGATTTCCTTGCGCTGTATAGAATTGGCGTGTTAGACAGGGGGAACTGTCCTCAGATAGATGAGGAGAGTAGGATATAACCAACACTTGATGGGCAGGGCGGGAAGACGCCTGATGGGGAAGGGACCCTCGGGGGATGAGGCTGTCACGGGGAGAGAATCGGAATGGGGAGGCAGGGATAGTTTTTGAAGGGGGCAGTGTTGCGGGCGGCCCAGCCGGGAGCAATGTTTTATCTTGTGTAATCCCCCATGAAATAGGACACTGGACAGACCATAATATAGGAGATCCGCAGGGGGGCGGCAACTGGCACTGGGCTGTCTGCTGTAGGTTGCAGCAAGCAGGGAAGACCGGGTAGGGGGATGGCGCATCCCCTTTAGGGAAATCCGGCACAATAAATACTCCGCTAGGATTCTCCAAGCATACAGTGAAAAAACTATCTCCAGCACAGCACAGGGGGGGGGGGGGCGGCCTGGCTGCCAGCGCGATTCCATCTGATTTCAGTCTGCCGCCCCACTCTTTCCCAGCCCGTCGCTTTTTCTTCGTTTTATTCAAGGTTGAAACTTGGCGCGATGCGCAGTAGAGAGAGAGAGAAACTGGGACAGCACCCATCCCCAAACCTGGCAACTTTTTTTTCAACTTCCCCCCAGGCTGGGTTGCTGCTACTAGCAGCGCTTAGTCTATCTCTCACTCTTACTCCCTCTGCCGCCCTGATGATCGCCTTGAAGATGCGAACCAGTTGAAAATTTGTTAAAACTCCATGATTTCAGCATGGAAATCCGATCCCACGAGACTGAAAATGAAAGAGAATGAAAGAGACAGAAGACAGAGAGTTGAAGGGGGAGCATTTTTGCTAGCTCGGTAGGGGGGGGGGGGCAGTCTCTGGCCAGAGAAAATTCTACCCTCTCCAGCTTACACTCTTACTCCCTCTGCCGCCGACACTAAATCCGACACTAAACATCCCCTTCGATACGAGTCGAGTTCCTGTTTGAAGGCAGAGCCAGAGTTCGAATAAGACGCGCCGCCATGGGCCACCGATGCCCGAGATGATCGAATGCTTTGCCCACCGGGCCCCAGTAGGAGAGAGGAAGATGAAAAGCCGGCGGGACTAAATAGGAAGCATAGGAGCCGAGGGGCAGGCTGGCAAGGGGAAACAGGGGAATTGAATAGGGGAGGAGGGGCAGTGGGGGGGAGTGGATGCGGGAAGGCGGCGATGGATGGGAATGATCCATAGCTATACTCCGTCTAAAGTCGCAGTCACCCCTACAGCCTCACACTGTGACGTCGGAGCATCAGCAGCTAGCCGCTCCGCTGGAGGCGAAGCTGTATAACTAAAAGCAAGGAGGATGGATGGCAGCATAGAAGAGGAAGAGGGATAGAAAGAGAAAGAGACCCACCCAAAGATTTCCCCTCTGGCGCTTTTTCCTCCTCTATAGCAAGCAGTCGCTTCGCAATTCACAAACCAACAAAACGGTGGCTACTGTCGATTCTCTGACTGAGGTGGCGGATGTGACTTGAAGCCTCCGCTGCCACCCCCTCTCTCTCTCTCTCGTCTTTTTTTCTCTTCAAACTCGCCTTCTTCCCCAAGTTTGCCAAAATGCTCTCCCAATCCTAAGCCTACAACACAAGCAGTCCTCTATTACAGCTGGTGCCGCTCCAGCGCAGCTCCCCACCCCGCACACACACACACACAATTTCCCCGAGCCGATGGGAATGGCGACTCGGTAAATAAGGTCAGGGGCCAAGGCTCTGTGTTTGGATGCTGGACAAGGAGCTGCAGAGAGAGGGACGCAGGGGGCTTGGGAATTGGGATTCTGGGAGAAGGTGGATGGCGAAGAGGAAGCTCGGAGTGGAGCTCGGGGAAATGGAGCGGCAGCGGGCCAGCGATAGTGAATCTAGTTGGGGCAGTCGGGAGACACGCGTTTAACGTATAACGGGCCGACAGCTGGGTGGAGCGCACACACACACACACGCACACACACACACACAAACACACAGGCCCCAAGCACACACCCTCCAATAGGTTTCCCGCGCCAAAAAGCAATCTTCCCTTCCCACAACAGTGGTTAAGAAGTATAGTGGAAGCGATTTCTTTGGTCAGTCGTCGGGAGCCTCAATCTTCCCACCCGCCGGAGCCCGACAACGCGGAATCAAGCGCAAAAAGCCTTGAACCAGACAGGCGCGTCTGCATTGCAGAAGTTTGGCCTGTCAATCCCGTTCCCGGACGGAGGAGGGGAGGGGAAGGGAGGGAAGGCGCGCGTCTAGGTAGGAAGTGAAAAAAAGAGGCAGGGAAGAAAGCCCTGCGGAACTTGAATGCGACGGCCGGTGCCGCTTTTTTCTTTGGCGTAGAGAGTAGAGATTATTTTCTAGCTAGGGACAACAGCCAGCGTCACGAGGCAATCGTCACCCGGCACGCGCTCCCCCTCTCTCGCTCTCTAAACTCTTTCCCCACTCAGTGCCTTTGGCTCTCTAATAGTCGGCCAATTTCAGATCAGAAATCCAGCCAGAGGCCGAGAGGCGACTTACATGCCTGCCGTCGTTAACTGAAACGAAGAAATGGGTGGGTAGGGTAGAACAAATTTTATAAGCTAATCCTCATTAAATTATTGTCGGCAAAAATGAGAAAAGACACGTCACGCACCTCTGTCAGCTGAGCCGGCTGCTGCCTCGTGTTTCATGCCAGCTGCCGCGGCTGCGGCGGCGGCGGCTGCCGCCAGATGATGATGCGGAGCGGCGCCGAGGCTGCCGAAACCGAGCAGAGTGGCGGCGATAGAGGCCGGCGGCAGGCCCTGTGCGGCGGCGGCGGCCAGGTGCGGCAGGCCGGCCAGGGCGGCAGCCGGCGGATGATGCGCTGCGCTGGCCGCCGCGCCCAGCTGAGCCGCCTGCAGCTGTTTGTAGAATTCCAGCTGCTCCGGCGACATGCCCAGTGCGGCGCCGGCGCCAAGGGGTATGCCGCCGAGGCCCATGCCCGCGGCGCCGGCGCCGCTGGGTCCCCCTCCGTTGGGAAATTTTGGATACTTCGAGTCCTCAGTCTGGGCGATGATGGCGTTGAGCTCCTGTACAGTGACTTGTTTGGCTCGTTCTACAGCTGTCACGACCTGCTGCTGGTGCTCCTGTGACAGGAATGGAATCACTTGGACTAGGATGGCATTAAGTCGCTTAGCAATCTCTGTCTGCTTGTGCATCTCAACGTTGAGTCCGTAGGACATTTCATAGTACATCACATAGTGCCGCTGCATCTCAGTTTTTTCCTGGTGCAGCTTGTCGAACTCCACCTTGAGACTGTGGTATTGCGTATTGAGCATGCCGAACTCTTCCTTGATGCGTTCGCAGTGCTCCGCTACCATCATCTTGAATTGCGGCTGACCCGGCTGATATTTTTGGGGTTTGAAGCATTTTACTAGGCATTTGGTACCAAAAAAATTAAGAAAAATCCAAAAAATATTGTGCTAATAAAATATATATACTTGTTTTCGCCTAGCATTTTATAATTCAACTAAAGTTTAGGGAGATAAAAATAATTAAAAAAATTGTATTCTTTTACAAATTAGGAATGCAGATTTTTTGGTTTCTAAATGGTTCATTAAGTATTGCTTAGTTATAAAAAATTTTAATGAATTATATATAATAGGAAAAAATAGAGGATATTAACAAAGCAAGAAAGTTTTTAATAATTTTTATATTTATTTATTATATGCACTGCTCAATTAATAACCCATAAGGGGCATGGTGAATATTGTAAATTCTTTATAGTTATAAAATATAAAGAAGCTTCGTCATTATTGCCGGCTGCCTTCTTAATTAGCCTTTCCACAAATATAGTTTCAAGCGAGAAAAACAACTCCTACATGTAAAATAATGGATAAACCATAAAGACCACTAAGGCAAAGCTATTTAAAATATTCTTTATATAAAAAACAAAATGAGAAAGCATGGGTAGAAAATTAAATAAATACTTACAGGGGGTCGGCTTTGATACATTTTTTCCCGAATTTTAGAATCCTTGTCAGTGCAAACTTTTTTCATGAAGATTTCAAAGCATACTAAGCCACAACTGGCTCAAATAAAGTAATCGTTGACAGAAAGGCTACAAAAATATTTATGAGAGCAAGATTCAGTAGATCAGTACAAGCTCGCGACTTTAGCAACGAATAGCCAATTGTTGCAGACGATAGATAGAAGACAAATCACAATGACAACTCCGACAGACTTGCCGTCTGGACCTCTTGGTTCAATTTCAAATGTTCGCGCTTTTTTAAAACAGCTGTTTTGGCAGGAGAAAAATTATACCAAGAAAGAATTTCTTAAACCATAAAAACAATAACACAAAAACATTTTCTTTCATTTACAACTTTCTTAAATCAACTATAGTATCTATGTATTGCATTTTTGTTATAACTTAAAAAAAGGACCCGTAAAACATCTTTATTCATAAGTAGCCTACTCAAGGACCCAACTTAGGATGTCATTGGTTAAAATTATGGCTTAACGTTTCAAAAGGAGCTTTCTGGAATTTAAACAGTAAAGTTTCCATTTTTTTGCAAAGCTAGCCTGTTTCTGGCTTTAAACGGAAATATTTATAGACTCGCTACAGCAACTCCAGTCAACTCCAGTGACGGTCCCACGGATGAGTTCAGCACCACTGCTTCTTCAGGGGGACACCCTCTCTCCCTTGGTGCCTCCAGCTTCATTATCATCGCACCTCGCCGGAGCCCCCGACACCCAACCGTCCCTCTGCCTGCCCTCGCCTACGCAGATGACATCGCGCTTCTCTGCGGCCCAGCGCGCCCTCACCAGACTCTGCGAAGAGGGCGTCCGAGTCGGCCTGCATATCAACGTGGCCAAGACATAAGTATACTGCACATCGGAACCGACGTAGCCCCACCTCTCACGCTACATAGTGGCGAAACCAATGCTGTGTGCAACAATTTTCGCTACCTGGGCACTCCCGTGATGAGCCCCTACACCATCATTTAAGACTGGAGGACCCAGGCCTGGACAGCAATGCATCAGCTCCGACCGCTCTTCACTTCTGACAGGGACCAGCTGAAAAACCGCCTGTTCCGCGCTTCGGTGGAGCCGATTCTGCTCTATGGTCTGGAGACAGTCCCGACAACCGACACCCGAGAGCGGGCCCTGGACACCATGTCCCGGAACTTGTCCCCGCCACGCGCTGGGCGTGCGCTACCCGGAGAAGCTATCCTCGGCCTATCTGGTGGCGAGAGTTGCCGTGCCGTCCCTGAGCAACACAGTACGACAGCGCCGCCTGGCTCTACTCGGACACTGCCTGCGTCGGGTCGGCTGCGGCGACCTGAACCCCTTCGGCCTGGTCATTCTGCACCAGCCCACCGAGCGGTATCGACGTGGCCACGGCCTTGGGCGACACCCTAATGGCGGAACCTGCAGTCGATCCAACTGACCCCTAAAACTGCTGCAACTCTCCCCCCCTGCTCTTTTTCGTAAAGGGCCTCCTAGCGTCTTTGTTATGTAATGTAATGTACGGGGCGCACTACAGTTATTGCCCTAAGTGGCTTTGCATCAAAATTAAATTCATATGGCTTAATCTGCTAATGCGCCAACGTGGGGATCCGGATCATTGCTGAGCTGGGAAGCTGCCCCACTGTAGTTTAATTTGAAGCAAGGAGCGCATTTAGAAGTAGATCAAGGACTACTTAAGTAGTCCTTGGAGTAGATAAGCGCGCCTTGGGATAAAACCCCTCTTAACAGATAACCTAGTTTTAGCATAGTACGAGCGTAACAGCTTATGGGCTGTTAGATATTTAGATGTAGCTTGCATCTCGCAAATTCGAAACCCCCTCGAAAGGGCACATCTGCTTGTGTATTTAAGTCCTTGTCAGAGCCTCTCAGCCCATCTCGATGCCCCTGGGTAGAGCCCCTTCATTCGGCTATTGTGTTATGACAATATGATGAATCCTGGCTTGGCCATTCAGAATCCTTTCGCTCTCCTTCACCTTCTGTGCTCCATCGCTATGCGTGCCCCAGCATGTTTATACCCAGCTAGGCGGGCTACAGCCTGTTTTTCTGTAATGAGGATGACTCATCGCTCGATCTATCCCTAGGTTGCGCAACCACGGATGAACTTAAAGCCCACCCCTCCTCCGCTCTATTGTTTGGGTTCACTCAAGCGGAACGAACTTGGATTATCATGAACGTACTTGAGATAATTCCTCCTGAACTTTAGGGACCACTAATATTTTCAGGATTTTGTCATCAGCGCGTCATCCCGTATCCAACCATGTAAATGTTATTTTTTACGTGTAATATTAGGAAATTCATAATTAATAAGCTGGTTACGTCATCACCAATCACCCCATGAGTCATCGATGACTCATGCCCTACCCCTGAGATGTACCGCTTTCCAGCCAATCGGAGCGAAGCTGGCATCTCAAGGTCGGGTCAGGTGACGTCAGGCCCACGAATCACGCGCGTGACGCGTGAATCTCAGGCCATAAAAGGAAGCTTTTTTTCAGGATCTCATGACACCCTTAGTTTCCCTGTCGAGGCATCTCCCGGCTAAACCCCTGTCCCCCGACTGGCTTCTGTTCGGTTGAGGCATCTCCTGGTCAGCCCCCTTCACCGTCGACGTAACATTCCGACGACATTCCCCTGCTCCCACTCCCCGCTCCCCCAGTATTCGAGGATTCCCTGTCCCAGTTCGGTCGTCGAGGCATCTGCGGCTGAAACTGGGGCAAAGACTCCCAAGGAGGACGCCTGGCACTCCGGCACCTGGCGTGGCAACGACCCCGGCCGGATCAGCAGCGACGCGCCTGACCCTGACTTGACTGCGGCTATGCTTCGAGGGGCCGGTAAGTGACTTCCCGTTTGTTTTTGCCAAGCTGCTAGAAGCCAGTTCAGAGCCAATTGATTGAGTGGATATCTCAAGTTGATTCCCCTTTTCTTTAGTTTTTTTTGCTTAATTAAGCAATGCCGCAGCTGGCTTAAATCGCTAGTGCGCCGCCGTGGGGGGCCACATGGACGCCAGCCAATGTACTTTAATGTGAAACCGAAGACGCTTTAGGCCATAGATAGCGCGTCTCCAGGCCTGTTAGAATAGGTAATGTAAGCATAAAAACCCTCTAAAAGCCGTGCACAGATTGAGGCTGATAAAAGTCCCTCATTTAATCATGCCAGGCGCCTCACGAACCTCTACATAGGATAAGGCTCCACAGATTAGTAACGTACTTTTAGCATGGAGCAACCCGCCCAGGCTCGCCAGCAGGTATAGTCCCTCAATCTCAACTTCACCGCAAATCACTTTGAAAGAGGCCCCCTGCACCCCTAGAAAAGTCCTTGTTAGAGCTCGCTAGCCTACGGTTATGCCCTGTGCATAGTCCCTTATTATCGGCTATTGTACTTTATCTGACGCCCTAAGCTAGCTGACTGTCCAACGTTTCGTCAGGGGGTAGTTTTAGGAGCCTATCCGCGCAGGTGGCTGGTGGCAGGTCACGGGTTCGCACCCCGCGGTTACCATTCAACACTCGTTCAGCCAGATGGTTTACTTTAGGACCTTAGCCGCTCAGTCACATCCAAGCTACCAGATCATCATTTCGGGGCAGGTCAAGCGAGAAGGCAAGGCCTGTTTTCCTTCGAGGGTTAACTCAGGCAGCAGTGTGACTCAACTGGTGGGTCGAGTCACATCAAATATGGGCCCTGTCTTGTTAGGTGGTAGTTTCTAGGGGTCTGTCTCCACTGGTGGCTGGTGTCACGTACTGGGTTCACATCCCATTATAACCGTTATTTAACTCCGAGGACCAGTCTTAGCACTATAGGACCTTTATACCCAGTACAAAGCTACTAAACTTATCATCTGGGGGCGGGTCAAACGGGAAGGCAAGGACACGCAGGCGTTAGGAGCTAGGGTCACGCAGCTAGCGGGCCCGAGGTGGGACCCTAAATGTATCAACATTATTTCTTAAAAGAGTCAATCATGCAGGGCATTGTTTTTAAACTGGTAGCAGTTGGCGTTCGAGTTTCGGACTGCATGTACTGTACTTGCGAGCAGTCTTCCAGTTTAGGCGAAAGCTTTCCGTGGAAGTCTGAAAATTTCGAATATTTGTGTCGTGGTTCCAAAGTTTTGTGTTAAAATCTGCAGATCTCTCAAGCAACGGTGCATCTTTTACAAGGAAATGAGCATAACAGATAAAATGACCTCTAATTGCCAATCCGGGGGCATTTATGCAGACGATTGAAAATATTTTACAGACTAGAAAGGCCACTTTAAGTGACGGTAAAACTGAACAAAACGGTAGACGTATGTTTCCTGGAAATATTTTTCGGCTGACTTTCGATTCCGGCGTTGCTTGTAGTAATTTGCTGAGGTGCCTCGAATAATTCACGAAATTATTATTGGGATTCTAATAAATAAGCTGCGAAAAGTGATATTTTTATACAGCATATTTTTAAACTGTCTTTTTTTCATTGGCTTATACACAGTCCAAAGTGCAAATATACATATTATTTTTTAGGCTTTGTTATACGTTGCCTTATATGAACTTTATCAAATTTTCATTTCAGGTTATAAACGTGCATTCAAGTAATTCATTGCTACGCCACTTAGCAGACTATTTGTCTGCGATAGTTATTCCGAATCTGTTTGATTTGCTCAAATCATGTAATATATTTGTAGCAAGGAACTGCATTCTAAAATGTCTAAGCTAATTGTTACTGTTGACAGCGCTGCAAATCTTCCAAATGTTGACACGTTTGGAGAGAGTGACCCGTTTTGCATTGTGGAAATCAAAGGTACTACTTTTTATTTGACAGTAATTAAAAAAGTTAATTTTTATTAAACTATAATCAAATATTCAAATGGCTGTAATTTTATGATTTTTATTTAAAATCTCATTAAACTTACTAATATATTTCATAGTTAAAATTGTACATGCAACATATTTAATTTGTTAATCTAGCATTTTTAGGCATTAAAAGTGGCAAAAAATTACATAGGTATTTGTATGCTTACTCTTGTACCTAATAAATTATTTAATGTTTGTTTGATTTTCAGGCAACCTAAACTAAAAAGTTTTGTAATAAAAAATAAAATCTAGCAGTCTTTCTCACAAATTTCTCAAGGTCTAACAGTGCTTGAGTGTTAACAGATGAGAAATTTTTAATTTGATTTAAATCACGTTGATTTACATAAGAAACAAGTGATCAAGATTCTAATTTTGATGTTTAAAGTCGCAAAAAATCTCTGCTTTTCTTAACCAAATTGACTAACTTTTTAGGTCTGAAGGGCCAGACGAAGGTCATTGACAATGACTTGAATCCAGTTTGGAAGGAGAAAATCGAGCTGAATTTGGGGCCACCGCTCTCTGCAGACGACAAACTAACAGTGACTGTTAAAGACCATGAGACCATTGGGCCGGATAAGTAAGCCTAAGTATTTATTTGGGGCATGACAAGCTCTGGCAAACTTGCACTACGTCTGTGAGATGAAAAATATGTACTAATTAATTTTGCAGGCTAATTGGCATGTGCGAAATCGCCCTCAAAGATTTGGTCAAAGGTGGCAAATCGGAAATGGAAGTCAACGCGCCACTACAAGACGCCAACAAAAGGGCCATCGGGGTAATGTTTTGGATCCACTAACAATAATGCATTTTGCTCCATGGAGCAGCTTCTTCACGTTGGGTTTGCTTATACGCTTGTATAATTAATGCTTTTTTTTCAGGCTACCGTCAAAGTGATGATTGCCTATGTTGGACCGAAGGGAAAAGGTACGTCCAATTTCGTCATGTTCTAGTAACCGCGTCGGCGTACTTTTTAGCCAAATAAGTTATTTAAAAAATTGTTTTATGATTGTTGGAACTGTTGAACCTGTTAAAACCGCCAACCAGCATTCTCGATGTTTTCCAGACACCACAGACTCATCGCCAAGCGGCGGCGGAGGCGGCGGCCAAGCAGTCGATGAGGAAGACGACGAGGAAGAGGAGGAGGCCGTCGATCAGGCCGACGGCGGCGGCGGCGGCAGCGGCGGCGGAAAAAAGTCGCGCCGAAAGCGAAATGTTGGCGGAGCGGCTAAGAGAAAAACTCGCGCCAAGCTTAGCAACAAGCCGCAGGACTTTCAGGTGCGCGAAGATAATGGGATGCTAAATAAGGGGCTCGATGGGGGATTGTCTGGGCCACAGCTCGAACTAGGGGCTGGCTGAGCTGCATGTACAAATCGAACTAGGGGCTGGCTGAGCTACAACTCGAACTAGGGGCTGGCTGAGCTGCATGTACAACTCGAACTAGGGGCTGGCTGAGCTACAACTCGAACTAGGGGCTGGCTGAGCTACAGCTCGAACTAGGGGCTGGCTGAGCTACATTTACAAATGGATCTAGGGGCTGGCTGAGCTACAGCTCGAACTAGGGGCTGGATGAGCTACATGTACAAATGGATCTAGGGGCTGGCTGAGCTACATGTACAAATGGATCTAGGGGCTGGCTGAGCTACAGCTAGAACTAGGGGCTGGCTGAGCTACAGCTCGAACTAGGGGCTGGCTGAGCTACAGCTCGAACTAGGGGCTGGCTGAGCTACATGTACAACTCGAACTAGGGGCTGGCTGATCTACATGTACTAATGGATCTAGGGGCTGGCTGAGCTACAGCTCGAACTAGGGGCTGGCTGAGCTACAACTCGAACTAGGGGCTGGCTGAGCTACATGTACAAATGGATCTAGGGGCTGGCTGAGCTACAGCTCGAACTAGGGGCTGGCTGAGCTGCATGTACAACTCGAACTAGGGGCTGGCTGAGCTACAGCTCGAACTAGGGGCTGGCTGAGCTGCATGTACAACTCGAACTAGGGGCTGGCTGAGCTACAGCTCGAACTAGGGGCTGGCTGAGCTACAGCTCGAACTAGGGGCTGGCTGAGCTACAGCTCGAACTAGGGGCTGGCCGAGCTACATGTACAACTCGAACTAGGGCTGGCTGAGCTACAGCTCGAACTAGGGGCTGGCTGAGCTGCAGCTCGAACTAGGGGCTGGCTGAGCTACAGCTCGAACTAGGGGCTGGCTGAGCTACAGCTCGAACTAGGGGCTGGCTGAGCTACAGCTCGAACTAGGGGCTGGCCGAGCTACATGTACAACTCGAACTAGGGCTGGCTGAGCTACAGCTCGAACTAGGGGCTGGCTGAGCTACAGCTCGAACTAGGGGCTGGCTGAGCTACAGCTCGAACTAGGGGCTGGCTGAGCTACAGCTCGAACTAGGGGCTGGCCGAGCTACATGTACAAATCGAACTAGGGGCTGGCTGAGCTACAGCTCGAACTAGGGGCTGGCTGAGCTGCATGTACAACTCGAACTAGGGGCTGGCTGAGCTACATGTACAAATGGATCTAGGGGCTGGCTGAGCTACATGTACAACTCGAACTAGGGGCTGGCTGAGCTACATGTACAACTCGAACTAGGGGCTGGCTGAGCTACATGTACAAATGGATCTAGGGGCTGGCTGAGCTACAGCTCGAACTAGGGGCTGGCTGAGCTACATGTACAAATGGATCTAGGGGCTGGCTGAGCTACAGCTAGAACTAGGGGCTGGCTGAGCTACAGCTCGAACTAGGGGCTGGCTGAGCTACAGCTCGAACTAGGGGCTGGCTGAGCTACATGTACAACTCGAACTAGGGGCTGGCTGATCTACATGTACAAATGGATCTAGGGGCTGGCTGAGCTACAGCTCGAACTAGGGGCTGGCTGAGCTACAACTCGAACTAGGGGCTGGCTGAGCTACATGTACAAATGGATCTAGGGGCTGGCTGAGCTACAGCTCGAACTAGGGGCTGGCTGAGCTGCATGTACAACTCGAACTAGGGGCTGGCTGAGCTACAGCTCGAACTAGGGGCTGGCTGAGCTGCATGTACAACTCGAACTAGGGGCTGGCTGAGCTACAGCTCGAACTAGGGGCTGGCTGAGCTACAGCTCGAACTAGGGGCTGGCTGAGCTACAGCTCGAACTAGGGGCTGGCTGAGCTACAGCTCGAACTAGGGGCTGGCCGAGCTACATGTACAACTCGAACTAGGGCTGGCTGAGCTACAGCTCGAACTAGGGGCTGGCTGAGCTGCAGCTCGAACTAGGGGCTGGCTGAGCTACAGCTCGAACTAGGGGCTGGCTGAGCTACAGCTCGAACTAGGGGCTGGCTGAGCTACAGCTCGAACTAGGGGCTGGCCGAGCTACATGTACAACTCGAACTAGGGCTGGCTGAGCTACAGCTCGAACTAGGGGCTGGCTGAGCTACAGCTCGAACTAGGGGCTGGCTGAGCTACAGCTCGAACTAGGGGCTGGCTGAGCTACAGCTCGAACTAGGGGCTGGCCGAGCTACATGTACAAATCGAACTAGGGGCTGGCTGAGCTACAGCTCGAACTAGGGGCTGGCTGAGCTGCATGTACAACTCGAACTAGGGGCTGGCTGAGCTACATGTACAAATGGATCTAGGGGCTGGCTGAGCTACATGTACAACTCGAACTAGGGGCTGGCTGAGCTACATGTACAACTCGAACTAGGGGCTGGCTGAGCTACATGTACAAATGGATCTAGGGGCTGGCTGAGCTACAGCTCGAACTAGGGGCTGGCTGAGCTACATGTACAACTCGAACTAGGGGCTAGATGATCTACATGTACAAATGGATCTAGGGGCTGGCTGAGCTACAGCTCGAACTAGGGGCTGGCTGAGCTACATGTACAACTCGAACTAGGGGCTAGATGATCTACATGTACAAATGGATCTAGGGGCTGGCTGAGCTACAGCTCGAACTAGGGGCTGGCTGAGCTACAACTCAAACTAGGGGCCGGCCGAGCTACATGTACAACTCGAACTAGGGCTGGCTGAGCTATATGTACAACTCGAACTAGGGGCTGGCTGATCTACATGTACAAATGGATCTAGGGGCTGGCTGAGCTACAACTCGAACTAGGGGCTGGCTGAGCTGCATGTACAAATCGAACTAGGGGCTGGCTGAGCTACAGCTCGAACTAGGGGCTGGCTGAGCTACAGCTCGAACTAGGGGCTGGCTGAGCTACAGCTCGAACTAGGGGCTGGCTGAGCTACAGCTCGAACTAGGGGCTGGCTGAGCTACAGCTCGAACTAGGGGCTGGCTGAGCTACATGTACAACTCGAACTAGGGCTGGCTGAGCTACAGCTCGAACTAGGGGCTGGCTGAGCTACAGCTCGAACTAGGGGCTGGCTGAGCTACAACTCGAACTAGGGGCTGGCTGAGCTACATGTACAACTCGAACTAGGGCTGGCTGAGCTACATGTACAACTCGAACTAGGGGCTGGCTGATCTACATGTACAAATGGATCTAGGGGCTGACTGAGCTACATGTACAACTCGAACTAGGGGCTGGCTGATCTACGTGTACAAATGGATCTAGGGGCTGGCTGATCTACATGTACAAATGGATCTAGGGGCTGGCTGAGCTACAGCTCGAACTAGGGGCTGGCTGAGCTGCATGTACAACTCGAACTAGGGGCTGGCTGAGCTACATGTACAACTCGAACTAGGGGCTGGCTGATCTACATGTACAAATGGATCTAGGGGCTGGCTGAGCTACAGCTCGAACTAGGGGCTGGCTGAGCTGCAGCTCGAACTAGGGGCTGGCTGAGCTACAGCTCGAACTAGGGGCTGGCCGAGCTACATGTACAAATCGAACTAGGGGCTGGCTGAGCTACAGCTCGAACTAGGGGCTGGCTGAGCTGCATGTACAACTCGAACTAGGGGCTGGCTGAGCTACATGTACAAATAGATCTAGGGGCTGGCTGAGCTACATGTACAACTCGAACTAGGGGCTGGCTGAGCTACATGTACAAATGGATCTAGGGGCTGAATGAGCTACAGCTCGAACTAGGGGCTGGCTGAGCTACATGTACAACTCGAACTAGGGGCTGGCTGATCTACATGTACAAATGGATCTAGGGGCTGGCTGAGCTACAGCTCGAACTAGGGGCTGGCTGAGCTACAACTCAAACTAGGGGCTGGCCGAGCTACATGTACAACTCGAAGTAGGGCTGGCTGAGCTACATGTACAACTCGAACTAGGGGCTGGCTGATCTACATGTACAAATGGATCTAGGGGCTGGCTGAGCTACAGCTCGAACTAGGGGCTGGCTGAGCTGCATGTACAAATCGAACTAGGGGCTGGCTGAGCTAGAGCTCGAACTAGGGGCTGGCTGAGCTGCATGTACAAATCGAACTAGGGGCTGGCTGAGCTACAGCTCGAACTAGGGGCTGGCTGAGCTACAGCTCGAACTAGGGGCTGGCTGAGCTACAGCTCGAACTAGGGGCTGGCTGAGCTACAGCTCGAACTAGGGGCTCGCTGAGCTGCGACTTGAACTAGGGGCTGGCTGAGCTACAGCTTGAACTAGGGGCTGGCTGAGCTACAGCTCGAACTAGGGGCTGGCTGAGCTACAGCTCGAACTAGGGGCTGGCTGAGCTACAGCTCGAACTAGGGGCTGGCTGAGCTACAGCTCGAACTAGGGGCTGGCTGAGCTACAGCTCGAACTAGGGGCTGGCCGAGCTACATGTACAACTCGAACTAGGGCTGGCTGAGCTACAGCTCGAACTAGGGGCTGGCTGAGCTACAGCTCGAACTAGGGGCTGGCTGAGCTACAGCTCGAACTAGGGGCTGGCTGAGCTACAGCTCGAACTAGGGCTGGCTGAGCTACAGCTCGAACTAGGGGCTGGCTGAGCTACAACTCGAACTAGGGGCTGGCTGAGCTACATGTACAACTCGAACTAGGGCTGGCTGAGCTACATGTACAACTCGAACTAGGGGCTGGCTGATCTACATGTACAAATGGATCTAGGGGCTGGCTGAGCTACATGTACAACTCGAACTAGGGGCTGGCTGATCTACGTGTACAAATGGATCTAGGGGCTGGCTGATCTACATGTACAAATGGATCTAGGGGCTGGCTGAGCTACAGCTCGAACTAGGGGCTGGCTGAGCTGCATGTACAACTCGAACTAGGGGCTGGCTGAGCTACATGTACAACTCGAACTAGGGGCTGGCTGATCTACATGTACAAATGGATCTAGGGGCTGGCTGAGCTACAGCTCGAACTAGGGGCTGGCTGAGCTGCAGCTCGAACTAGCGGCTGGCTGAGCTACAGCTCGAACTAGGGGCTGGCCGAGCTACATGTACAAATCGAACTAGGGGCTGGCTGAGCTACAGCTCGAACTAGGGGCTGGCTGAGCTGCATGTACAACTCGAACTAGGGGCTGGCTGAGCTACATGTACAAATAGATCTAGGGGCTGGCTGAGCTACATGTACAACTCGAACTAGGGGCTGGCTGAGCTACATGTACAACTCGAACTAGGGGCTGGCTGAGCTACATGTACAAATGGATCTAGGGGCTGAATGAGCTACAGCTCGAACTAGGGGCTGGCTGAGCTACATGTACAACTCGAACTAGGGGCTGGCTGATCTACATGTACAAATGGATCTAGGGGCTGGCTGAGCTACAGCTCGAACTAGGGGCTGGCTGAGCTACAACTCGAACTAGGGGCTGGCCGAGCTACATGTACAACTCGAAGTAGGGCTGGCTGAGCTACATGTACAACTCGAACTAGGGGCTGGCTGATCTACATGTACAAATGGATCTAGGGGCTGGCTGAGCTACAGCTCGAACTAGGGGCTGGCTGAGCTGCATGTACAAATCGAACTAGGGGCTGGCTGAGCTAGAGCTCGAACTAGGGGCTGGCTGAGCTGCATGTACAAATCGAACTAGGGGCTGGCTGAGCTACAGCTCGAACTAGGGGCTGGCTGAGCTACAGCTCGAACTAGGGGCTGGCTGAGCTACAGCTCGAACTAGGGGCTGGCTGAGCTACAGCTCGAACTAGGGGCTGGCTGAGCTACAGCTCGAACTAGGGGCTCGCTGAGCTGCGACTTGAACTAGGGGCTGGCTGAGCTACAGCTCGAACTAGGGGCTGGCTGAGCTACAGCTCGAACTAGGGGCTGGCTGAGCTACAGCTCGAACTAGGGGCTGGCTGAGCTACAGCTCGAACTAGGGGCTGGCTGAGCTACAGCTCGAACTAGGGGCTGGCTGAGCTACAGCTCGAACTAGGGGCTGGCTGAGCTACAGCTCGAACTAGGGGCTGGCCGAGCTACATGTACAACTCGAACTAGGGCTGGCTGAGCTACAGCTCGAACTAGGGGCTGGCTGAGCTACAGCTCGAACTAGGGGCTGGCTGAGCTACAGCTCGAACTAGGGGCTGGCCGAGCTACATGTACAACTCGAACTAGGGCTGGCTGAGCTACAGCTCGAACTAGGGGCTCGCTGAGCTACAGCTCGAACTAGGGGCTCGCTGAGCTGTAATTCAGATAAGGGGATTGTTTAGCTGCAACTTGATTAATCAAGGAAGGTTACCAGAGCCTTATTGACGGTTCGATTCCATTGAATGCCATAAAATGTCTGTAAGTGTTCATCAACTTAAGTAAGTTAAAGTAGCAGCCACTAACTCATTATTTATCGAGCGACAAGGTGAAAATTTAGCTTTCACTAACGTACAGTGGTTAGAAAAACCTCAGATGTATTTTACTACAGACGGTGTGGCAATGAGACGCTTGGCTCTAAAATACTCAACCCAGGTAGCTCTATTTTATGCAATAGTCGTAGTACAATAGGTATGGTACGGGTCTGCAATGTACTGTCTTTATGCAGCTTTTCGGGTGGAACGAAAGCAAACTCTTTTTGTTGGAGAGAAAAATAAACATTCCTTCAAAGCGCACCCCATTGTGATAGACAGTTTTTTCGCTTGAGACAGATTCTTTTGCAGCTTCTTTCTTTGAAGCAATTTTGACGGAAAAAAAATTAAGCAAAAAAAGAAGTGAATCAGAATTTAGGTTCTGTTAGATTTTGGCACGATGGCATGCGGCTAACTATGCAGATTATGGCCCCAACTTGATTGCTAAACAACTTCTGAGACTAATCTGTCAACTTTCTAACAAGTCAAAAATCGTTTTTAAACAGCGTTACGAGTGTAAGGTCCTGTTTCTAAAAATAGCACCCAGCTATAAAGAGTTGCGTTTGGATTTCAATTTTGCATTCCCCTGCCAAGAATGAGAAAATCGTTTTAGATTTATTTCTGTGCTGCTCAAAAACAAAATGCCCCCCCGTGCTGGCAACGCGGGAACAGGTTCCCTCCCCTCTTTCTCTCTCTCTCTCTCTCTCTCTCTCTCGCATACTTGATTCGGACTTCCTCCGTGTGCGGCAACGCGTTGTTGGGCGTATTTGCATTGACAATCGATTTTTTGTCTTGCCCTGTCTGGCGCGGGCCGATCGCGACTGAAAACCGTACACGGCTTTTTGTGCTCATGGCAATGGGGGGGGGGGCGAAAGCTTCGGCTGAGGGAATTGACTAACACGATTGGCACTTTCGTTATGCGTCCCCCGATCTTTCTCCCATATAAATTTTGTGGATCATTTTCCAGTTGCGCTGTCGACCCACATTTCCCCATTCTGATCCTTACCAGCGCGCACAGCTCAGCAAGGGTTGGAGAGACTCAGAACTCAAATCACACACCCGGTCCTGGGTGGCGGGTCGTTTCTGGCAGCATTTCTGTCTTTAAAAATCAACTTGATTCCTTCTGTCTCTGACTGTCGCATTTTCCACTTCCGGCGCACACTTTGTGCACTATCGAACTACACCTGACCAGAGCAAGTAGCCTAGAGTGGAGTCGGGTCAGAAAATTGTTTCCATGGAGAATGAAATCGCCAAAGTTTTTTTTTCTCAGCACAGTGCTCCCGCATGATCTACGACTGAGTTTAGCCAAAAGCCAGCCTTGTTAGTCAGTAGCTAATACTGGACGTTAGTAATTTCAGTTAGCCCTAGGACAGGCGCAACAAATGCTTACTCTGCTTTCAAATCCTATCAAACCCCCCTCCCAGCCTTGGGGGGGGGCACACCTGTTCTCACAGAAATCTCTGCCTGAATACCGCACCTCTCTCTCTCTGGCACTTTTTCATTAAAAAAAGAAAGAATCTGCTCCTGAAAGCGCGGCTGTCCACAGAAAATTGGTTCTATACGGAGTTTTGAGCTTTCGATCGGCTTAAAAGAGAGAGAGAGAGACATAGAGCGGGGGCGGCCTCGGTCTACACAGGATTTTCCTAAAGACCAAGTTTCTCTTTTCCTTTTTTCCTTTAAAAGGAATGAAACTGACAGAAAAGTGCTTAGCTATTTCTTTCTATGATTTTACGTCAATAGCTAAAAAGTTTAAAAATGTGTAGACTAGATATTTCATATGCTTTTAGTTGAATTTTTTATTTACGTCTCGTTTACAGTTTTGGCAGTAATTAACTAATCTAGGCGCATAAGGGGATTGTCATTAGCCAGTGGCTCAAACTTACAGCGTACTTGACATAGAAAGAGCGTACATTCCAGGCACGTTAGCCAATACTCCTGCATTGGAAACACTGTGCCCCGAGACAACCGAAAAAAATATGAATAATATAAATTAGTTGAGCGCATGAACTAGCGCTTGGACAGGGTTGCAGAGAAAGAATAAAAAAATACAACTAGCTGTAAGAATGGGTGCACAGGGGACAGGCATTTTCAATATTACCTCTAAACTCTTCTCCGCTAAGCTACTTAAAGTAGCAATAAATGAATGGCTGCAACTTTATCTGATAAGTAAGCTGTCTCTTGCGATGATAATGTTGGTGGTCTTTTCTGTTTTAACACCGATTCCTGAAAACCATTTGATCGGGTTTGATTCCGCCTCCAACAGATCCGCATCCGCATAGTGGAGGCTCGCCAGCTGCAGGGCGCCAACATCAGCCCGGTGTGCCGGGTCACGTGCTACAATCAGATGAAGCAGACTCGAATTAAAAAGTCAACAAATTCGCCCTACTGGGGAGAGACATTCTTCTTTAACTTTAACGTGTCGCCAGCTGATCTAATGGAGGAATTGGTTGAATGCGGAGTGAGTTATTCGAGCTTGTGTAAAAAATTGACATTTTACTCAGCCTGCTGCTCTTGGCTTCAATCACCCACAAATTATTAACCTAACCCCGTCTAGGTGTTCAACTCTCGGCGACTCCGTTCAGACGCCATGATCGGCTCGTTCAAATTCGACCTGGGCATGCTGTATGAGGAGGACGGCCACGTCTTTCTCAACAAGTGGCTGCTGCTCAGCGATCCGGAGGATCCTCAGGGCGGCGCCAAGGGCTATTTGAAGATCTGCGCCGTCATACTCGGACCCGGCGACGAGGCGCCCGTGAGATTCTGCTGGGGTGTCTGTCTGTCGCTGTCTGTCAGTGTATGTGTGTGTGTGTGTGTGTCTGTCTGTGTCTGTCTGTTTCTGTCTGTCTGTCTGCCTGCCTGTCTGTCTGCGTCTGTCTGTCTGTCTGTCTGTCTGTCTGTCTGTCTGTCTGTGTCTGTTTGTCTGTCTGTCTGTCTGTCTGTCTGTCTGTCTGTCTGTCCGTCTGCGTCTGTCTGTCTGTCTGTCTGTCTGTCTGTCTGTCTGTCTGTCTGTCTGTCTGTCTGTCTGTCTGTCTGTCCGTCTGCGTCTGTCTGTCCGTCTGTGTCTGTCTGTATCTGTCTGTCTGTGTCTGTCTGTCTGTCTGTCTGTGTCTGTCTGTCTGTCTGTCTGTCTGTCTGTCTGTCTGTCTGCGTCTGTCTGTCTGTCTGTGTCTGTCTGTATCTGTCTGTCTGTATCTGTCTGTCTGTCTGTCTGTCTGTCTGTCTGTCTGTCTGTCTGTCTGTCTGTCTGTCTGTCTGTCTGTCTGTCTGTCTGTCTGTCTGTCTGTCTGTCTGTCTGCGTCTGTCTGTCTGTCTGTGTCTGTCTGTATCTGTCTGTCTGTATCTGTCTGTCTGTATCTGTCTGTCTGTCTGTCTGTCTGTCTGTCTGTCTGTCTGTCTGTCTGTCTGTGTCTGTTTGTCTGTCTGTCTGTCTGTGTCTGTTTGTCTGTCTGCCTTTTAATTTCTACTTGAGTGCCATCCTGCGTGCACATCTGCATGCATATTTTAATTTCATCGTTTTCACCACTCAATAATTTTTGCAGAGCTTTAAGCAGGCAAGCGACGCAGACGAGGATGAGGACATCGAGTCCAACCTGTTGAGGCCGGCTGGCGTGCAGCTCCGCCCAGCCACATTCACGCTGCGAGTCTACAGGGCTGAGGACCTGCCAAAGAGTGAGTTTGAGTAGAATGAATTTCTAAAATCCGAGGGCTTCATAGAGAATTTTTCTCAGGCATTTTGGTCGATGAGGAAGCATAAACTTGAAAATCCCCTCATTATCAATTGCCCAGTGGACACGGAAATATTCCAAGGCGTCAGGAAGATATTCACCGGTACATCAACCAAGGAGCTGGTGGATCCTTACCTGGTGTTTCAGTTCGCCGGCAAGGAGGTCCGCACCGAGACCAAGTACACCAACGATCATCCCGAGTGGAACGAGGAGCTGCGCATGGGTCTGCAGTTTCCGTCAATGTGCGAACGAATTAAATTGCAGATGTTCGACTGGTAAGCTGGTCGCGGGGGGCCAACCACGGCGAGTACATCAGGGAAGGTGTACTCTCAATTGACTGTACAAATGGCCATTAATTTGTGCGTTAGCAATTCGGGTTCTCCTACCAAAATAAATTTGCAATGAAAATCTAATGGTCATTGTTCTGCCGTTGTCTGGAACTGAACTAACTGATTTTTTCTAACCCTTGGCTTTTACCATAGACGTGGCAGATATGAAGATGTGGGGGCTTCGCCCCACACCCCCATTTCCGTCCCCCACCCACTTTGATTTCCAACCCCTAGCTGACAATTTTGACAATGATGTCGTCTGGAATTGAGATTTCAGTTAATGGCCAAATTGACACTCGCGCGCTACGCTCAATTGTACACTCAATTGGCTGGGCTAAGACGGTATTAATTTTGTTTCAGCCAATAAGCAGGGACGGATAGTAGTCGATTGAATGTACATTCAAATTTCTATTTTTATCAGCGAATCAAGAATTAGTGAATGAAAGTGGATTTGATGTAGATAGGAAGCCAGGCTGTTTATGAGCCTATTTAAAAGAATAGAAATGAAGTACATTTATTTATGATAAATTAATTTAGATTCAATAAATTTTCGACCATTTTTAGGGATCGCATGACCGAAGACGATATCATTGGAACAAACTACATTGATGTATCGCTCATCTCTGCGCAGGGAGACACGGGTGAGTTTTTTATAATTTCTAGATGAGTGAAAGGGTAATTTTGTACTGTTTTGACACGTAATTTTCTTTCTCCTCCTTCACCGAAGCGTTAAATTAAAATCCTAGCCCTAAAACCAGAAATTCCTTTGGTACTTAGAGCAGATTTTTCTTATAATGTACTGTATCGTGCTTACTATATCAATTTCTTAGATGCACTGGGTACTCTAGTATAGATGTAATGCATCTGTCTAAAATGCTATGAAAAATCGAATGATTTCCTCCGCGTTGCAGACAAGGACACGGAAGGTATAAATCCTTGTCTGGCTGTCTCCCTCTCGATTTAAATCACTTTATTGTTCATTTGCAGTGGAACCAGGACTAAAAATCGCTTTTATTTCCCTATAGAAGCATTGAATTTATGTGGAAAAATCTAGGCTCACCGTTAGTACATCGCATAGTCTGAGTTCATAGCTGAATGAATTGCTTACAGCATATTTTGCATTTCGAAAAATCATTTTTGGTGTCAAGAGCTTTCTTATTCCCTGCAATTTTACTATTGCAATAAGTCGAATGAAAAATTATTCAAATTTGATTTTTTGGTGATTGTTTATAAATAAATGGAGCCATAAATGTTCGTTTAAAGACTGATGGCGGTTCACTTAAGGATCTGCGGGTGACAGCTGTCAACTGAAGGATCTGCGGGTGACAGCTGTCAACTGAAGGATCTGCGGGTGACAGCTGTCAACTGAAGGATCTGCGGGTGACAGCTGTCAACTGAAGGATCTGGGGGCGACAGCTGTCAACTGAAGGATCTGGAGGTGACAGCTGTCAACTGAAGGATCTGTGGGGTGACAGCTGTCAGCTGAAGGATTTGCGGGGAGAGAGCTGTCAACTGAAGGATCTGTGGGAGACAGCTGTCAACTGAAGGATGTGTGGGGAGACAGCTGTCAACTGAAGGATGTGTGGGGAGACAGCTGTCAACTGAAAGATGTGTGGGGAGACAGCTGTCAACTGAAGGATCACGACCCCTCTGATTCCCCTAGGATTCCCTGCTGACTAGTTTACGCTTTGCTACGAGAATTATTAATAAACCATATGCTTTAGCATCTGGCTGGCGGTGAAGCTCGGTAAATTAAAACCCGTAAAACTCAGATCACCTACTGTTAGTAGAAATATAAACATTTTTCATATTGTCAAAAAACACTAAAAATTGTGCACAAAACCCGCATCAAGGCTACCTGCCCATGTTCGGCCCGTGCTTCCTCAATTTCTACGGCTCGCCGCGTGAATTCTCCGAACTCGGCGATCAATACGAGTCTTTAAACGAAGGCAAGGGCGAGGGCGTCGCCTACCGGGGCCGGGTGCTGCTCGAGCTGAAGACCGAGCTAGGAGAGACGCCGGAGCAGAGCAAAGGTGAAATCGGCGACGATCAGCTGTTGAAGGTGCAGAAATTCCTGCGCCGCCGGAAATACCGCCTGCACGCGGCCTTCTCCAGCGCCAGCATGATCTCCGAGGTTGACGCGCCCGTCGAATTCGAGATCAGCATTGGTAACTATGGCAACAAGCTGGACGAATCCGTGCCGCCAACCGCGTCAACAACGCAGCCAACCAACGCCGTGTTCGACGGTGTGCACTATTATTTCCTGCCCTGGGGCAACACCAAGCCCTGCGCCGTGGTCGAGAGCCAATGGGAGGATATCGGCTTCAGACTGTACGCCATCAACTTTCTGCACACAATCCTCGAGAAGCTGGTGAGTCTACTCGTGAATTGTCACGAATCATTGACCAAGTAAGTCAAATTGACTTCCTTAAACTGCAGGACGAGAACATCGAGAAAATTCACGTTGCAATTAAAGCCAAATTGCCAGACGAAGAGCAGGCCCAGTTTACTATTGCCGCCATCGACGATCTGATTGTGATGTGCAAGTGAGTAGTCGGAGAAACTGATTGCAAGAGTAATTTTCTTCGCGGGCTAAGTGCCTTGTTTGGGGGCACAACTGGTCTCCTAGAGTTCAGGGCCCGAACGCAAGTCTACATAATTAGGTTCATGAACTCATCGATTGCAATCACTGCAAAGGACTTAAATACGAGTATTTCATGATTTCGTCTAAAGTCATTTCTTTAGTTTAAAAGTAGCGAAATAGCAAGCATATACAGCACACAGAGGCAAATTCCACAGATAGCGTTACCATTAACCGAACCCCAAAATGGATGAACCGCCCACAACTTATATAAAAAATCAATAATTACTTCCTAACCGCCGTCACTCAACCAACCAACCCGCGCGCAGCAAAGACTTGCCCGAATGGGAACCGGGCCAGAGCCCAGCCAACGAGCTCGACCTCAATCTGCAGTCGTTGCGCGAAAACGAATTGAAAAACATTCGCCGGGCGGCTAGCAAACTGCGCGAAGAGTGCACCTCGGTTGAGGAGGCCGTCAACGAGTTGGACTCGTTTCGCAATCAGATTCGAGCTATAGCAATTGAGGTGACACGAACTGTACTTTTACACCTTCATCCTCTTCTAATCGTCTATGACCTTGACCCTTGACGCCTTGTCTATGCTCTATTACACCTTTCTTGATTATAAATTGTTTGATAACATCTCACAATTTTTAGTCTCCCACTGTTTTCCCCTTGGTCGAAATCCTCTTCAAGCTAACTAATTAATGCAAAACTCTAGTGCAAAAATAAAATCGAAAATGAGTAACTAAAGAGAATCGACTCGAATATCCGCAGCCTCAAAACTCATTCCCGGACGTGGTGATCTGGATGCTGTGCGCTGACAAACGCATCGCTTACTATCGAATCCCGGCCTACGAAGTTTTGTACAGCAAAAATGAAGATTTTCGCGGAAAATTCTGCGGAAAAGTGCAGAACGTACAGTTCAAGGTAAATTGATTAACTTTTATAGTAAGCGTTCGCTGAATAAACCTGATTGGGTAATATCGATATTTCCTCTACTAAAGTTATTTACGATGAAAGTATAAATATTCTTTGAACTACCTTGTGAGGCCGATGAAATGGTTTTTAATGTAATGTTGTACGCACGTCACAGCTGCATTCAACTGTGTACAGCTGCTCAGCCCTGAAGGGCTGGAGGAAACGCAACACCCACCCTAAATTTTCCGAGCTCAAAATGGTGCCCGATCTCAGCTGGGTTGGTATCAAGAAATGAAGGATTGGGTGCCTTCCTCCAGGGCAAAAAATTTCATAACTAATCAACTGAAATTCCTACAATAAAAACGGAAAGAAAAAAAAGTACAATATAATTTAAACAGCCATCGTTCTGAAATCACTATCATTTTAGCAATTCCTCAAGGTGAGCCGGTTAAGGTGTGAAGTGAAAAGCCAGTTGACAAATATTAGATTAATCCAATCATTTTTAACTTAATTTATGATTTTTCTGTTTAGTGTGTCAATCAATGTGAAAAAAATAAAAATCGCGCTTTTAATTTTAACGGAACCTTTTATTGTGAAGCGTTAGCTGGAATAGTTGTACTCTTCTATTACCTAAATAGAGACTAAAGTGCATTGATTACTGTTGTTTTGCTAACCTAGCCTGTAACTAACAACAAAACAATAATCGTACTGTAATTTGGTTAATTTTTAATGTTTTCGGAATCAGTTATGATTTTTTGTTGGTAAACTCTAATGTCTCGCAGTAAAAGTACATGTACTTTAACACACTGCCTCGGCCTCCGCGCCAGTATCCGCAACGATTTCGCACCAGCCTGATGAGCAGTTTCGGCGACACTCCGGTAAAATAATTTTCGAAAAAAAGTCCAACAGTTCTTTGATTCTTTCTATTGCACCAATTTTTCTCTGCTTAACAGACCCAAAAATTCTTTGGAAATGTTATTACGTAATCAAGTTGAAGTCCTTACGTCACATTTCCGCAAGCTTCATCACTGCGAGCTGAAAGAATCTCGGGCTTCACGCTGAAATCGCACAAAAACCGAAATCCCTGCCTGGATACCTAAATTTCACAGTAAAAACGCCGGACAAAAATTTATTAATCTCATTAAATTGCTCCACTTGGTCTTTGTCCGCAGTCGCCAACGGTGAAATCCGACGATCCGAAGCTTCAAATCCCCGCCCTGGTCCGCCTAATGGTTTGGCTCGGCCACGAGAAGGACGAGAACGAATGGCACAAAATGCAACGGGAGGGCAGCCTCTCCGTGCTAGCCGAGACCTACGAGAACGAGTGGTTCATCATCAAGTGGATGAAGAACGGGCCGGGCAGGCCGGCCTGGTCAGATGCTTCCGGTCGGGTGGAGATTCTCAAGGAGAAGCTGAACCCGCCGCCAGGCTGGAAGTGGGACAAAGACTGGTACGTGAGCCCCGAGCTCAGCCTGTTCTACGACAAAGACGCCGGGCACTCGGAATTCACCGAGGATGTCTACGTGAACGAGACCCGACTGCCCGGCGGAGCCTGGCAAGACGCCAAAGTGAAATTCACCGACGTCAAAGGCGATCCGTACAGCGACATGCAGAGCGTCAAACTGCCCGAAGGCTGGCGCTGGAAGGACGATTGGAAGGTGGACTTCAATAGGCCGTGCGACGAGGAAGGCTGGGAATACACAGTTGAGGCCTCCATGGGCGGCTACGTGCCAGTTGAAAAAATGTTTCACATGTGCCGACGCAGGCGCTACATTCGAGCCAGGGTGCTGGCCCAAGCTACTGCCGTTGAGGACAATCAGGTTTGTCGGCACATTTGTTTATCATTGGTTGATCAAATCGTTTGGAGGTTTCCCTGGTCAAGAATAGGCCAATCGGTGTTAGCCGCTTCACTCCGTTCTGAGGCTCTCCCTTGCAATGAATAAGCACAGGCCAATAGGTGTTAGCCGCCTCTTGAGGCTCTCCCTTGCAATGAATAAGCACAGGCCAATAGGTGTTAGCCGCCTCTTGAGGCTCTCCCTTGCAATGAATAAGCACAGGCCAATAGGTGTTAGCCGCCTCGTGAGGCTCTCCCTTGCAATGAATAAGCAAAAGCCAATAGGTGTTAGCCGCCTCGTGAGGCTCTCCCTTGCAATGAATAAGCACAGGCCAATAGGTGTTAGCCGCCTCTTGAGGCTCTCCCTTGCAATGAATAAGCACAGGCCAATAGGTGTTAGCCGCCTCTTGAGGCTCTCCCTTGCAATGAATAAGCACAGGCCAATAGGTGTTAGTCGCCTCCCTAAGTTTTTAGGCTCTCTTTTGCAGTACCCACCACTAATTACACCCATTTCGACACGTACGTCGTACTTCGTCCTAGATAGGAAAGAACAGTCTAGATGCATTAAATTTGTTCTATGAATTTGCATATTTTACTTCTAAACCTGATTTTCAGTATCGTCAAGGAGTGAGTAAAAAACCAAATACAATCTTAGTGTGACTCTGCGCACTGACTTCACGTGTTTATTGTTCTTCAGTTAACATTCTATGCTCGCAAAATTTCAAAGCAGCTGCCGCTTGCACTCTAAATTAAAATATATATTCACGAATTTTTACGGGGTAATGTCGAAGTGCGATCTTCAAGTGGTAATCAACTATTGACAAAAAAAATTCAGCCTGCAGAGATCACGGACCCGGAGCAGTGCTGGGAGTACGCTATTGGGTTCGGGCAGAAATTCCACACCAACAAGCGCCCAGTAGACATGGTTCGCAGGCGGCGCTGGCACAGGAAAATGGTGCCAACTAAGCCTGGGGCGCCGTGCTTCTTCAACATGACCGAATCATCTGGTGACAATGTAAGTGGCCGCTCAGCCAATCAGCGTTGAGCTAGGGGTAGAGAATGGAGTGAGGTGAATGGAACATGTACAAATGTACGTTACAATTTATTGCTGTATTATTTAAGGTACGTAAAGTTGGTGCTCATTTTTAGGACCTAACATAAGGACAATCACGATACGTGATAAATTAATTAAAGAGCGAAGTTATTGGCGTATAAAATCTGTTCTATGTGTATCAATATTTGACCATTTTCAACAAGGATACATTAGACAATAATATTTTAGATCTAATCACTTAATTTACGTTTACGGCAATAAACTAAGCTTAGCGTGTTATTGTACCAAAAGATAACCACAAAAGCTAAATTGGTTGGCTAAAAAACTTTATGGCTAGCAACATTTTAACAATGCGGCTTAAGCTTTGGTTGTAACGACTTAGCTTGCTTGTTTTTTGTTATAGCTACTACCCAAAAACTTATTACTCGTATTTTTCAGAAAGCCCTGATGGCGGCCCCAAGAATGGTCCTGCTATACGACAGTGAGTGATGCCAATATTAGTTTTGACCATTGACCTTCAATGTGCACTTTAAATTAGATCGAATTCGATAGCACAACAACAACAACGACAAACTTTGCAGACTCTCGCAAATGGCAGCTGCGCTCCTACATCTTCCAAGCTCGGGACCTCCTAGCCGGGGATCAGTCGGGCCTGTCCGACCCCTACGCTAGGGTGTGCTTCCACACCAGATCCGGGGTCACTGAGACCATCGATCAGACGCTCTGTCCGACTTGGGATCAGACGTTGATCTTTGACAATGTCGAGATGTTCAGCGACCCGTACAGCATTGAGGCAAATCCGCCGCCGGTTAGTTTAACATTCTATCTAACACATTTTTCGTCATTTTTGTGACCCATATGAGTCATAAACTATCTGAGATTAAAACTGACCAATTTGATTCTGAGTCAAGCTCACCCAGCTGAGTTAGAAAACAGCCTTACTCACGAACCAAACTGAACCCAGAACACATAATATGTATGGCACAGCTGACCCATCTAGTCACAAACTGACCCTAATAAAAACCTGACCCATTTGATTCTAAATTAAACAGACCCACCCGAGCCACCAAACGAATCGAACTCATAAATCCTCAAGTCAACTCAGAACGCAGGTAGATTAAAGTCAACCTGCACCATCGAACCCACCCACACAGGTTGTAGTCGAGATATTCGACGCCGACCAGCTAGGCGAAGACGAATTCCTTGGCCGCGCCCTGGTGCAGCCCATGGTGAAGCTGGACCCAACCGACCCGCGCCGGCCCGTGCTGCAGTGGCACTCAATCCATAAGGGCAGCAAGGAGGGCGGCGAGTTGTTAGCCGCTTTCGAACTTTTCCTGAGCGCCGATCCGATGCCGCCGACGCCGCCGAAACGAGGCGCCGACCTGTTCGTAGTGCCGGACGGCATCAAGCCGGTGCTGCAGCGGACCGGCATCGAGATTCTCTGCTGGGGCGTCCGCAACATGCAGAGCTTCCAGCTCATGTCCGTCACCTCACCGAGCGTAGAGTTTGAGATCGGCGGCCACCAGGTCAGCTCGGACGTGATTAAGAACGCCAAACGGAATCCGAACTTCCAACAGCCGCTACTGTTTATGGACGTCATGCTGCCAAAGGAGACTCTCTACTTGCCGCCGATGAACATCCGGGTTCGGGATCATCGCCAATTCGGCCGCAAACCGATGGTCGGCCTGCACGTGATCAAGTGCCTGGACGAGTATCGAACGGAGCCAATCAGCGAGGAGTACGATGCCATCTCCAACTTTCCGGGTGAGTGAATTTCAAGCTTATAGCTTGGTATTGGTGCTCTCGTGTGTATCTTTCATTTCATTTTCCATTTTCATTGTTGTTGTCTTATGTAGCTCGTCTGGATTTTATGCCCATTTACTGACAAATTCACTCCACCAAAAATGCTTCAGCGCTGCTCAACGCCCATTCGAACGAGCGACCAGTGAATCTAGCGCCAAAACTCGAATCGGAAGTCACTAACAAAGCCAGGGTAAGCTCTTCGAGAGTTTTGAATGCTTAAAAACTAGATCAGCTCCTTAGGGATCTGTTCGACGAGAAACGCATCTTTTCCACAGCATTTAATAAGACAATTACGTCGTTAAAATTCTCTAGCAGCCTACTAACAGTAGGACTAATGAGTGCCTCTGATGTGCTGAAAGTATTACTGCGCATCCACACCACTTTGTAATAACAAACTGTCCAGGGCCACCAGCAGCTGCAGCAGCGGCAGGATGGAAGTATTAACGCAACTGAAATCGCGGTATCTGGGGACCACCACCCAGTAGGTCTTTTTGCAAGTCACCTAAGCGCTCTCTACGAGCTAATGCCTTTTCGTTGTTCCCAAGGCCTACTTGTGCCAAAATTTGTAGTTAAGAGGTGGCAGATCGATCTTTCGTATTTTTTGGCGGCATGGCGGAGCCCAAAAAGTATGACTAGAGTTAGATGAAGCGGTATCCCGTCTTAGCTGTCTGTCAATTTATAAAAATGAAATGGGCAGCCCACCTCACTGCATTACCCATCTCACCACCTCGCACCACCCACCTCTCTCCATTACCCACCCACTCCACCCACCCACCTCACTAAATTACCCTCCCCACTCCACCCACCTCTCTCCATTACCAACCCCACTCCACACACAACCACCTCACTCCAAGTTCATTCTTCTAGTTTTGCCGCTAAAAACCGCCGCCATTGCCTAAAATAGCTATGGAATTTGTAGTTTTAGACGGTACTATGAATGCATTTCTATATGTTTCTATACAGCATTCAGCTTCATGTGCAAATGCTTAAACTTTGTATATAACTGTATGGTTTCAATAATCTCTTTCGTATAGTTTCTTTAGTTTTCAAAACTTTCTAAAAACTTTCCTGCACAAATTCGCGTTTTTACACTACCGTTTTTGGTTATGATGGTATTTAAAATATGTTATAGAGTACGTGTTCTATATTATATAATACAATTTTGTTAGTAACATTTTAACGTTGATAAAATTCTCTAAAAGTGGAATGAGTCGTTTAAGACAGCTAAACACGAAGCACAGCCACTCTGGTAAGATAAAAACTGCTGCAATTTTATCTTATTTTGTTCTATTTTTGATGACATTATTACAGATTTTCCGCCTAATTCTACTCGCAAGTAGCCAGTAAGCTTATTAGAAATTTTTCCTGTTACTGTTCAGAAAAAATTCGTTCGTTCGAATATTGCTAAGCCATTTTCATTTTTTAAGACATCGCTTGGACTTAAACAATTTTTTAAATCATTTTTTTCTTCACTCTCCACGCCACAATCAGGACTTCTTTCAGGGAATAAAAAGCAATTTCGAAAAGATCAAGGACACTATTAATCAAGACGAGTACAAGGTTCGGGCGAAGAGTTGCTAGAGTGGTCTTTGTCTTTTCTGCATGCTACGCTCGTATTTTTTGCCTGAGTTGATTATTTTTGCATGGCAATACAATTTTTTTGGTTCAAAGGTCTCTCTGACCTCTCTGTACGGATGTTTGGGCTCTCTAGCATTAAATTGCAACTTGATAGATATCTTTGTAGACTCTTTATTTCTGTAAACTATGGCTTTCTGATGAAATTTTCTGATTGAATTGATTTTTAAATAAAAAATAGGAACGATTCCACGGGTCGGTGGGTGATTTTCCCATTTGGACACCAAGGCCCATCGCAACCAGGTGTATCTAATTGTATTCCAATAAGAAACACAGCTAGATAAAGCAGATCCAATGCAGCCCTCACCAACACTCACGCGCGGCACTGCACGCAGACCGACCAGGCTGACGCGGCCTCCCTGCAGCAGCCGGCAGCCAGCCGGCAGACCAGCGAGACGCAGGGTCTGATCGATCCGCCGCCAAAGAAGAAGCGCAGCAGAATTCCCGGCTTTCTTAAGCGTCGAAAGAAGAAGAACAAAGTAAATGTTGGCCATTCTGAAGTCACACTGTTAGCATAGCGCCGCTCAATAATATTTGATTGGCCAGAATCTCCTATGCGGCTCTGCGTTCAATCAGGTTGAGTTAGCTTTATGTCCCCTCTAAACGGTTTCAAACCTTTCAGACCAGATGTACAACCATCTAAGAACTGTGCACAGCTGGAGGGTTCGCAACACCCACCTTAAATTTTCCGAGCTTACAATGGTACCCAATCTCAGCTAGGTTAGCTTAAGCAATGTGGGATTAAATGCCTTGCTCAAGAGCACAATTAGTATCCTAGACTTAGGGCACGAACCCACGATACCCTAGCCACTATGCTACGACAAAAATCTATAGAATAAAAAAAATCGTTTATTAAGAAACAGACTAGTACTTAGAGCTTCCATTGTAGTTTTTCATGAAGTTACGAGTAATCTGTCTAAAGCGTCAAATTAATTTACCGAGATAATTAGCGTCAAATACAAAGCAGAGCCGCATGGGAATCTGAACAGACAGAAACCATCAATAAGTTTCCAGCTGCAACAGTCTAATTCACTAAAAAAATAAATTTCCGCCGACCAGGAGCTCAAGGCCAAAAAGATGAACTTCAACTTTTTTAAGTCCGACGAGGGTAAAACGGTTAGTTGTAGACAGAACACGTCGGTAGAAATAGTTAGAGTTGTGATATGTGGGATTTTTTTTGTTGTACTTTTTCATTTCGCCGCAAACCACTAGTCCTAGTCGCTTGAAATCCCAGGGCCAGTTTGCGATCTACCCTTGCAACTCCCGCTGCTAATGCTACACCGAGCATAGTATTACCAGGTGGAGGCGGTTAAGTTCAGGAGCACAATGTTTGTTTCTTTACCGCTTTGAACCTCAGCAATTACCTTTTTTCATTTATCTACCTGAATTATGCTTGTAGTTTAGTTACCTCAGTGTTCCTGTCGAAATCGACAAAACGTGCCATTTCACACTTGAATTATGTCACACCTCATGCCGGACACAATGTCGCTTTCCACCAGAAGATCTTCAAATCAAAAAACCCTTCCATGCACTTCCTATTTGAATTGTTTTGGTCTCACGTACCAGCTGTACACCTGTTGATCCTTATCTAAATGTTGTACTGCAACTTTTATTACTCGTAGCCGTTAAAAGTCTAACTGCTATTCACATACAGGCGATGTTGGACATACTGAAGACCATAGTGGTTTGGCACGGAAAATCTAATTTATTATATGGAAAATATTCGGAAACTTTATGGGGAGAGATTTTTAGGGATGCGAAGTCAGGCGATATAATTGAATCCTTCATTACATTTTTATCTTCGAGTCGCTATTCAGACTTCTAGTTGCAAGTAGTAGACATTATAACTTGAATTATAAGTCCAGTAGAAAGAGAAAGTCACGAGAAAGCTATGAATTCCGTGCACCTATAAATTTCTTTTATTCCGCGGTTTTTGTTTTTTTATTTTTCGCACTTTTGGTGATTTTTCTTTTAGAGAAAAAGTAGCTACACTGTTTACATTAAAATTATTAAATGATCAACTCATGTTTTTTTGTATAATGCGACATCAATTGAAGTCATAAAATAGCTAGATATGCAAAATTGGTGTCATAGCATATTCTATAGCTCCGCAGAAAATAAGGAGCACTTAGGAATTACAATTGAGGCGTGTAAATACAATAGCAGCTATTTGCCAATTTAAAAAAAAAATCTCACAAGCAACGCAACCCGGATAAACAGATCGATATCTCCCAGCTGGACGAAGACATCGACTGGTGGTCAAAGTACTACGCAAGCACCGGCGAGGTGAAAAAGTGCCGCAAATACGTCGACCTGGGCTACGACACGCTAAAAATCTATCCGCACTCGCTGGAGTACTCCGAGAACTTCGACAACTTCAGCGACTTCTGCAGCACGTACGGCTTCCAGCGAGGCAAGAATCTAGACGACGACGATGGCAATGTTGTCGGCGAGTTCAAAGGCACTTTCCGAATTTATCCGCTGCCGGAGGACCTCAGCCTGCCGCTGCCGTTGAAACAGCTGGAGAAAGGCATCCCGGACTCGAATCCAGTTGACTGCGTTGTCCGAGTCTACACTATCAAAGCTATCGACTTGCAGCCGAACGATCCCAGCGGCCTGGCCGATCCCTACGTGGAAATCGAGCTGGGCAAGAAGCGGGTTGACAACAAAGACAAATACGTGCCCAACTGCCTGTCACCCGTGTTCGGACAGTAAGTCATTCTGCTTGCGACTTGCAGCTATTATCCTATGATTGAATTAATCTCAGAGCAGTTCGATCTTTTTTTCGAGATTTTGACTACGTAAATTCAGCTTTTCTGATGCATCAGTACTTTCCTGTATCATTAAATATAAGGCCTTGTCTTCTGCTGAAAGACTTCCTGTACTAATTTTTTCGAGCAATTTCATTTTCAACCTCTTCGTGGCACTTGTATGTTCTGTCTTCATAGGCCATTTTCAGTTTGAAAGTTCGCAGCGTCTTGCAAGATAGTTTGTGATTTCCTAGGCTGAATTGCGCTATGCCAACTAGAAGACTGTGTGTATGTACAATAGGATATTTTTCTTGCTGATGAGTAAACATCTCCCTCCCCTGATGGATAATTAACAACTTTCAGAGTATTCGAGTTGAAGTGCATCCTGCCAATCGACAAGGACCTTTACATCCGCATCAAAGACTACGACTTCCTCAGCTCTGATGACGTCATCGGAGAGACAGTAATCGACCTGGAGAATCGCTACCTGAGCAAGTTCAACGCTTGCGTCGGCCTGCCACAGTCCTACTACACCGAGGGCCCGAATCAGTGGCGGGACTCGCGCAAACCCAAAGAAATTCTAGCCGACTTTTGCGGCAAAAACTTCCTGCCGGAGCCGCAGTACGAAGGCACCGACTGTCTCCGACTGGGTGCCAAAACATTCTACTTGGACAGCTTCGAGCCCAACCGCAAATCGAATCCGCACTACGGACCAGACGATGAGAGACTGGCGCTGCACGTGCTGAACTGCCTGCCGTTGGTGAAGGAGCACGTCGAGACCAGACCGCTCTACTCGCCGCTGCAGCCGGGCATTGAGCAGGGAAAGCTGCAGTGCTGGGTGGACATCTTCCCAGCTCAGTTCGGCGCGCCGCCGATCCCCATCAACATTGAGCCGCGCAAGCCGAAGGACTACGAACTGCGAATCATCATTTGGAATACGAAGGACGTAGTCCTGGAGGAGATCTCCATCACTGGCGAGGCCATGTCGGACATCTACGTCAAGGTTGGTTAAACTTCGCACTTTGCAATGCTTGAATACTTTTAATATCCCACTAACATTGCTGTAGAAGCACACGCATTCAGGTCAGGCATGTTCATTTGTTTTAATGACGAAAGCACAGCTGAGCTTTTCAATTCAACCAAACAACAAATCTCCCTCAGGGCTGGCTAGCTGGCATCGACGAGAAGCAGGAGACCGATGTTCACTACCGCAGTCTGGACGGCGAGGGCAACTTTAACTGGCGATTCAAGTTTCCCATGCAGTATCTGCCCACTGAGAACGTGATGGTAGTGAAGAAGAAGGAGCACATCTTCTCATTGGACGCTACCGAGCAATTTCTGCCGCCAAATTTAGTCATCCAGATCTGGGACAATGACAAGTTCTCCGCTGACGACTTCCTTGGCACTCTGGAGCTCAACTTGTCCAGCATGCCGGCTCCGAAGAAGAAATCTAGACAGTGCGGCGTCGACCAACTGCCGGCTTATAATAAAAACGTCAAACTGATCAACCTGTTTGAATGCAAACGGGCCTACGGCTATTGGCCGTGTGTGAATGACGAGAAACCCGAGGAAGAGCGACTTACGGTGAGAAGCGCCTGCAAATTTCGCGCAGTACTGACTGGAAATGTTTGAATGCCACTTTATCTATTAAATAGTTATTGATGTTAAATTGGGACTGTTCGGAGGCTGTTTAAGGTTGCCGGTAGGTTTTGAAGCTTGATTGGGAGTGTCTGGATGCTGTTGATGCTGCTGGTAGGTTGTAAAGCTTGACTGGGAGTGTCTGGATGCTGTTGATGCTGCTGGTAGGTTGTAAAGCTTGACTGGGAGTGTCTGGATGATGTTTGATGTTACGGGTAGGTTGTGAAGCTTGACTATAGGTGTCTGGATGCTTTTTTATGTTTCCGATACGGTAGCCAACTGGAAGTTTGATTGCGACAGTTTGGATACGGTTTTATCTTGCGATTCGCTTGAAACTTTTAGGGAACTGATTCAAAGATTGATATTTTTATCGTATATAATTTACTTCCATAGTTAGATCCCATACGCTAATGTTTAGAGTTTATATACCATAGCAAAAGTAACTGATAGAAAGTCTATTTTTAGCAAAAAACTACATATTGCTTTGGATTGCTAAAAGCCTTAATTTCGAAAACTGATTTGCAGGGCCGAAAGCACCGAATTTCTGTAAATAGTAACTAGCCAACTTTCGATTTTGGACAATAAAATTTAGCTTTTAATCACACTTAACAATATATTATTTGATTTTTACTGTCTCTAACTAACAATTTCAAAGTTTTTCGAATCATTAAAACACAGCTTCTAACAAATATTTATTTACTGAATTGAATCGACTTAACATTGTGTTTCAAAACAATAATTTTTAAACAATCGGCAAAAAATAACTAAATGAAAATATCGTGTTGATGAGCATTTTCAATTTTTATTTTAGGGCAAAGTCGAGATGGAGCTTGAGCTGTTGACAGCTGAGGAGGCTGCTCTCAGGCCAGCCGGCTTGGGACAGGATGAGCCCAACGAGAATCCTCATCTGGACCCGCCAAAGTGAGTGCTGAATGTGTTATTTGTGCGTACGTAGCCTTGGATACTGACTGCATGGCTGGCGTGTTGCTATGGCTTTGCACAGTTTTAAAGCTAGCTAAATTTTTGCAACCAATTTAGTGCATGATTAGCTTGAAACACACAACTAGCGCTACATTAATTTTTCAGACGTCCGGAGACCTCTTTCCTGTGGTTCACCTCGCCTTGGAAGACGTTCAAATACATTGTGTGGAAGAACTTCAAATGGTACATCATCGGGGCCCTGCTCACGATTGTGTTTGGCCTGCTTCTAGTGCTGTTTATCTACGCTATTCCGGTGAGTGTAAAGGAATCTCAGTATTTGTTTGTTTTGACGGAAGAATGGTGCTGCATTATCACTGCGTGTGGGGAAAACATTTTCTAATGGCCAACTTTCAGCTCCCTGGGGCACCTCTTAACCACCAAGCCATTTTCGTAGTTTTTTTTGCATCAAAACTGATTCACCTTGCACCCGATTTCAGAGTCTAATTGCAAGAAAAATGGTCGGAGTTTGAGACCCCGCGCTTAAATATATCTAATCGTACGTATGACTCCTAATTATGGGAATTGATGGGATTTCATGGTAAAGATGGAAGATCAAACTCTTCGCTCTACTTGTTTTTTTTCCAATATCAAAGTTAATTAAACTTGTTTTGACTAAAAATTTGCAATTAATTTGGCTTTTTCACCAATAAGTTGCACGCTCGACTATAGGTTGCGATCGCTCTCTGATTGGCTGTCAGCTTTTAGTTTATGCCGTGCTCTCTCTCTCTCTTTCTCTCTTTGTCTCTGATTGGCTGTCAGCTTTTAGTTTATGCCGTGCTCTCTCTCTCTCTTTCTCTCTTTGTCTCTGATTGGCTGTCAGCTTTTAGTTTATGCCATGCTCTCTCTCTCTTTGTCTCTGATTGGCTGTCAGCTTTTAGTTTATGCCATGCTCTCTCTCTCTCTTTGTCTCTGATTGGCTGTCAGCTTTTAGTTTATGCCATGCTCTCTCTCTCTTTGTCTCTGATTGGCTGTCAGCTTTTAGTTTATGCCATGCTCTCTCTTTCCCTCTTTGTCTCTGATTGGCTGTCAGCCAGTACTTAATTGCGTGTTCGTTCTCTCTGTCTCTGATTGGTGTACTTTTAGAGAGATAGAGTGTACTATCCCATTCTATAGATATATTAGCAGGGCTATGTCTTATTTATAAGCTGCCTGCCTGTACATGTACGTTCAGTTTAGGAGCGTAAGAGTCTATTTAAGAGCGCGCCTGACGCTTTCCTCGTAGCTTCCGTCATACCGCAGTGCACACATCACGATGGCTTGAAACTTTCATCAGCTTAGCCGTTGCTTTTGCGTAACAAAAATTCTAACATCCAGCCTATTCAAAATGCTTTGCTGGCCATTGCAAAGCCGTTTAGGGTAGATTTTTTAAACTATGAGCTAATTAACGACAGACAAGAGTCAGAAGGATTTTCAAAACTTGTTTTCAGGGCCTCACAGCCAGACGGATGGTCGGTGTGTAACGGCTGCAAAACTTGGCGTTCCTGCAGTTTCAAACCAGCTGATATGCTTCTGCTGGCCTTTCTAAATTAATTTCATAACTCTATTTTACTCACAATATTTCCACAGCTACATCTGTGATGCTATTTTATTCGCCCTCTGCCTTATGCCATGTTATTGTCAAGGGTCTAAAAACACTTAATTATTAATTAACAGCGCGCGCATAGACCTCGTTTGACATCATAAATCATTCTGAACAATTGGAATTAATTTCAAATTCGCTTATCATAAATGCTTTATTTTCTGCCACTGCATAGCCTCTTGCTTGATTAGCTAAAATCTGAGTAAGCTTATGCTGTTTATCAACTGAGGTACTAGCTAAAACAGGGCTGTTTAGAAAATATATTTATCCCAATAATCAGCATATTTCGGTTGTTTCTAGTCGATAGCATACTAAGCTTTAACAGGAACCTATAGCTAAATGAAAAAAATGAAACAAAAATGCTAAATATTTATTTTTTTTGCTCACTCTGTGAGAATGGTCTCTTCTTACTGTAATAAATTGGTGGCGAAAATAAATTAATTTCCTTTATAAGCTGTTGTACACGTGTTTATTAGATTTTGGTGTGATTTGAAATTCGAGCAAAATTAATTTTTTTTTACGCTGAATTCGATGTTATTAGCGAGATGTCACAATTTTCTCCTCTATCTGGTCCCTGAATGTGCATAAAGTTTTGTGATAAATATCTGACAGCTTCCGTTTTTTTATCAGGTTATGCAGATTCTATTTTTTGCCCACTTGGCAACACTGACATTCCATTTATCCTAGCAACGGAGTTCGTTGGTCTCTATGCATTGATGCGTACTCAAGCTGAGATGGTGTTGTTGTTTATTGACATGTCTAACTCCATATCTCATGCCGGTTGGGTTTCGGTGTTAGGGTTAACCGCACATCAGCCCATGCCTGCTCTTTTATACATTATTATTCTATATAATATATAATATGTATAACTAATATATTTTCCAGCCGACCAAATACTCTGCTGCTTTAGCTACAAAACAACCTGCTTAAATATACACGATATTAATAAACAGTCCACTGAGTGACAAATTTGGTTGGATGTCTTCCTGCTTTGCAAAAAAATGTCCAACGTCCTTCTGTTTGACACTCCTGTAACATTTTTCATGCCAATAAGCATGCCAAGCTGTCTGTGCGTCTGACAGTCAGTCTGTCTGTCTGTCTGTCTGTCTGTGTCTGACAGTCTGTCTGTCTGTGTATCTGTGTGTCTGACAGTCTGTCTGTCTGCCTGCCTGTCTGTCTGCCTGCCTGTCTGTCTGTCTGTCTGTCTGTCTGTCTGCCTGTCTGTCTGCCTGTCTGTCTGTCTGTCTGTCTTTCTGTCCGTCTGTCTGTCTGTCTGTATTTCTGTCTGTCTGTATTTCTGTCTGTCTGCCTGTCTGTCTGTCTGTCTGTCTGTCTGTCTGTTGGTCTGTCTGCCTGCCTGTCTGCCTGTCCTATTTATATTTTTTTTACATTTAGTTTTTTAACTAGCTCTTCGGTGCCCCCCCAGGGGGGCGCAGACAGGAATTTCAAATCACTCATGTACTCAACGGAAATCTCCCTAAGCGGCTAGAAAATCTCTGCAGCAAAATTAAAGTCTCCCTAAAAGCATAATATCCTTTCATGTATTCAGAAAATCTACTGAAAGTCTCCCTGAGCAATTAGCCAACTGCCCCGAGCACTAAAAAAATCTCCCAACCGGCTAGATAATCTTTCCGAGCAGCTGGAAAATTTTTGAGAGCAGTCGAAAAATCTTCCCCCAGCAGTAAAGTAAAAAACCCCGCCAGCAGTTAGAAACCCTCCCAATCAAATAGAAACTTTCCCCGGGCAGTTAAAAAATCTCCTAAGCAGACCGAAAAGCCCCCAGAGAAGAAAAATCTTCGGGTAAAAAGTACCCCCCACAGACAGAGAATTCCCCAACCAGACAAAGACTCCCAAGCAGAAAAAATCTCATGAGCAGTTGGAAATTCTACCCGAGGCAGTTGAAAAATCTTCCGGACATTTAAGAAATCCCCTTTAAGCAGTTGGAAAATCTACCTGAGGCAGTTAGAAAAACTTCTCATGCAGTTAAAAAAACTCATGGAGCATTTAGAAAACCCCCCTCGAGCAGTACAAAATCACCCAAACAGTTAGAAATCCCCCGATAAGATAGAAAATTTGTCATAACAGTAAGAAATCCCCTAAGCAGGCAAAAAGTTTCAATGAGCAGCTAGAATATCCCCATCAAGCAGTTAGAAAATTTCAATGAGCAGCTAGAATATCCCCATCAAGCAGTTAGAAAATTTCAATGAGCAGCTAGAATATCCCCATCAAGCAGTTAGAAAATTTCAATGAGCAGCTAGAATATCCCCATCAAGCAGTTAGAAAATCTGCCCGAGGAAGTTAGAAAAACTCTTCATGCAGTTAAAAATCTCCCGGACCATTTAGAAAATCCCCCTCAAGCAGTCCGAAAACACCCAAGCAGTTACGAAGAAATCCCCTAAGCAGACAGAAAAGTTCCTCGGGCAGTTAGAAAATCCCCAAGCAGACAAAATATCTCCCTGAGCAGTTAGAAAAGCAGTCTAAAATCACCTAAGCAGCTAAAAATTTTTTCGAGCAGCCGAAAAATCTTCCTCCAGGATAAGGTAGAAAACCCACGAACAGAAAAAACTCCCCCAGCAGTTAGAAAATCCCTTAGAAACTTTCCCTGAGCAGTCAGAAATCCCCTCAACATAGAAAAAAAATTTTGCGAGCAGTCGGAAAATCTTTTCCCAGCAGTCAGGTAGAAAGCCCCTCAAGCAGACGGAAAAATCCCCCCAGCGGTTAGAAAGTCAAAGAGAAAATTCCCTGAGCAGTCAGAAATCCCCCAAGTAAACAGAAAATTCCCCAAGCAGACTACCCGAACATTTATAAAATCCCCTTTGAGCAGTAAGAAGATATCCTCGAAGCAGACAGAAAACCTCCCATAGCAATTAGAAAATCTTCCCAAGCAGACAGAAAATACCCTTCGAGCAGTCAGACATCGCCTAAGTAGTTAAAAAGTCCTCTTCGAGCAGTTAGAAAATCTTCCCAAGCAAGCAGAAAATCTCCCGAGCATTTAGAAAAACCCTTCGAGCAGTCGAAAATCCCCTAAGAAGTAAAAAAGTCCAGTCAGAAATCCCCAAATCAGGTAGAAATTATTCCGGAGCTGTTAGAAATCCCCCAAGCAGACAAAAAAAGTTCCCGGGCAGTATAAAATCCCCCAGAGCAGTTAGCTACCTAGCAGTTAAAAAATCCCCCTTCAGCATTAAAAAAATCCCCAAGTCAACCAAAAAATTTCCCCGAGCAGAAAAAAATCCCTCAAGCAGTTAGGAAATTCCCCTTGCGGCAGTCTCAGAAATCCACCAATCCGATAGAAAATCACACCGAGCAGTTATAAAATCTCCTTGAGCAGACAGAAAATCTCACTGAGCAATTAGAGAATCTTCCCAAAAAGTTTGTCAATACCTTTAAAGCAGTCAGGAATCTCCTCAGCAGTTAGAAAGTCCCTTTCAAACTGTTAGAAATCCCCCACTCACATAGAAAATTTCCCCGAGCAGTAAGATATCGAAGAGGTAGTAAATCTCCAGGCCGACGGAAAATGTCCCTCCCCCCGAGCATTTAGAAAATTTTCTTCGAGCAGTCAGAAATTCCCAAGTAGACAGAAAGTTCCCTAGCAGTTAGAAACTCTCCCAAGCAGTTAAAAATAATTTGCGAGCAGTCAAAACTCCTCCCCGAGAAGTTAAAAATCCCCGAGGCAGTTAGAAAATCCCCTTCAAGCAGTCTCAGAAATCCAGCAATCAGAAAGAAAATCACACGCGAGCAGTTACAAAGTCTCTCTGAGCCGATAGAAAATCCCTCAAGCAGACAGAAAATCTCTCAAAAGCAATTCGAAAATCTTCCCAAGCAGTGTGACAATACCCTTTGAGCAGTCAAAAATCTCCCAAGCAGTAAGAAAGTGCCGTTCGAGCTGTTAAAAATCCCCAGTCACAAAGATAATTTCCCCAAACAGCAAGAAATCCCTAAGCAAACAGAAAAATCTCAATAGGAGGTACAAAATCTTCCAAGCCGAAAAATCTCCCCCGAGTAAGGTCGAAAATCCACTAAGCTGACAGAAAAACCTCCACGAGCATTTAGAAAATCCTCTTTGATCAGTCAGAAATTCTCCAAGCTGTTCCCTTCGAGCAGTAAGAAATCTCCCAATCAGATAAAAAAATTTCTCAGAGCAGTTAGAAATCTCCCCCGAGCAGTAAGAATATCTCCTTAAACAGTTGGAAAACTTCCGAACAGTAAGAAAATAGCTTCGAGCAGTTAGAAATCCCCTGATTAGATAGAAAATTACCCCGAGCAACTACAAATCCACAAAGCCGACAGAAAAGTTCCCCAAGCAGTTAAAAAATCTTTCGAGCAGTGAAAAAATCTCCCCCAACGGTTGGAAACCTCCCAGCAGTCAGAAATCCTCGAAATCAGAGAGAAATTTCCCTAAACAGATAAAAAATCCTCAAAGCAAAGCAGACAGAAAATCTCCCGAGCATTTAGAAACTCCCCTTCGGGCATTTAGAAATCCCCAAGCTAACGGAAAATATCCCCGAGCAGACTAAAATCCCCCAAGCAGTTAGAAAATCCCTTTTGAAAAGGCACAAATCCCGCAATCAGATAGAAACTTCCCCCGAGCAGTCTGAAATTCCCCAAAAAGTTAGAAAATCCCTTTTGAGAAGTCTGAAATCCCCCAAGCAGACAGAAAGTATCCCCGAGCAGTCTGAAATCTCCCCAGCGGGTGGAAAAGTTCCCCAAGCAGTTAGAAAGTCCCCTTCGAGTAGTTTAGAACATCTCCCCGAGCAGTTAAAAAGTCTCCCGTAGCATTTAAAAAGTCCCCTTCGGGCAGTTAGAAATCCCCCAAGCATACAGCAGATTTCCCCGAGCAGTCTGAAACCCCCAAGCAGACAAAAAATATCTTTCGAGCAGTTAGAAATCCCCCCAGCAGTTGGAAATTCCCCTTCAGGCCGTTAGAAATCCACAATCAGATAGAAAATGTCCCCAAACAGTTATAAATCTCCCAAGCAGACAGAAAAGCTCCCCGAGCATGTAGAAAATCCCCATAAGAAGGCGGAAAATACCAATCGAGCAGTCAAGAAATCCCCTAGAAGTAAAAAAGTTCCCTTGAAAGCACTTAGAAATCCTCAAATCAGATAGAAAATTTTCCCAAGCAGTTAGACATCCCCTAATCGGTTAGAAAATTTCCCCGAGAAGTTTGAAATCCCCCAATCAGATAGGCCATCTCCCCGAGCATTCAGAAAATCCTTCTAGCGGTTGGAAAAACTTCCCGATGCAGTAAGAAAACCTCCTTGAGCAGTAAAAAAGTCTCCCAGGACATTTAGAAAATCCCATTGGAGCAGTCAGAAATCCACAAGCAGTTAGAAAGTCTCCCAGCACCCTAACAGTCAGAAAATTTATAAGAGTCGTTAGAAAATCTCCCAAGCAGTTTGCAAATTCCCCTGAGCATATAGGAAATCCCTAAAAGTGTAGAAAATTGTTCCCAAGCTTGTAGGAAAATCACTAAAGCAGATAAAAAATCCTTCGAGCAGGTAGGAAGTCGCTATTATAACGCCTTATCAAAGACACATGCGCTTTAAGAAAATTAAGCTATTTACAATTCAAGATTTTGCAGGCTATCAGACTTACCGATCCGTATCGTGCTCCACGAAGACCTCTTAAACAGCTTTTGCTTCTATGAAAAGTTTTCTCAATCTAACAGGGCTACAAAAACTAACATTCTTTACTTACTGACTCGAGACATGATTGGCAAATTCACTGCAGAACGGCCCACGGCTACTTAAATAAAAATATTTCGCTCAAGCATCCACACTTTTAAGCCAATTTATTCAATGTTGGCTCTCTAGCTGGGCGAGAAATAATCAATCGCTAATAAAATGTACACAGATCACTTGAGCAGTTTTTCGATTGCCCTTGTGCACAACCATTAAGCTAGGGTTGGGGCAGTGTACTCTAGCTAGGTGAGAAAATTTATATTCTTTTCTTACCGGCACAAAAAATTTGCTAAACTTGGAGCAGTGTACTCTAGCTTTATGACGTAACCTTTCAAATAAAAAATAGACATTCAGAGTTTTAGAAGTATTGGCCCGCGAATTTTAACTGAGCACAAAACTTTATGACGCAATCTAAAATAAAATCAACATTCTGACAGTGCCGACTTTGACCTTTGTTGGCCTCGCATTGAAAGCATAAGAAAAACTCGTTTTTCGAATATTTAATCCCCTTCCACTTGAAGCAGAGCTTGCAAACTTTCACGGTCTCATCCTCAAAGAATTTTCAATCTTTTGGCGGAAATTTGATCAAAATCGGTTGATCCGTTCGAGCTCTACATCGTTACGGAGATTTCGAGCAGCCAGCAGCCACAGACAGACAGACAGACAGACATTAGACATTTAGTTTAGTTTTTTAAAGGAAGGGCAAAGCAACTCCATGAATAAAGCTGGGAGAATATTTCTATGCATTTGGCAATAGCATGTAAGTGCGACGGAAAATTAAACTAACTGCTTACATGGAGGGATTAACAGAGTCGATATTTTTCCATCTATTACTATCGAGAACAGGCTCTATCTGTATTAACAAAAATACTTTTTTCTCCATTGCGTAGGTTAGCAATTGTTAACAATCTATAGCCAGCATTTTTGCGCAAAGCAATGTTAAGCTGGCCTCAAGGCTACCTTGTCAGCATAGAAGCAGTGGGACTGCTGCAGCTGCAGCTTCAGGCGCTTTACTCATCTTACACGCTTCATCGCCCACCCGCTCCCTCTCAATGCCAGTCATCAATTTCTGTTGCTCGCCTTCGCCTCCAAGCCTCCCTACCCCCTCTAGCTTTTAGTTGCCAAGGGCAGCGACGCAAAACAAAGCATCAATTTTTGGTCTTCCCTTCCCCGCAAAGCCTGGCTTAGTGGCGTACTTCCAGCTCCATCGCGTCAAAGTCGGGTAGAGAAAGAGAAAGAGAGTGGGCATGAGCAAACTGAGGGGCCCTGCAGCTAGAAGGAGGCCCCGCATGGTGGAAGCCTTGGCCAGTCCATCTCCTACTCCATCAGCCATCTCAGCTCCAGCCATCGATCGGCGCACTGAACGGACGGACAAGAAGAGACGCTGCGACTGTCAGGCTGCTGGAAGGAGCGGGGTGGAATTGGGTAGGAAAAAATGGAGAACCAGGGAGCCAGCCAGGATAAGCAACAGCGGGCGATTGGCTTGAGCCATCCACCCCCCGTGCTGAAACAATGGGCGGGTGCAGAGTGATGGGGGATTGCGTTCACGTGGGAGAGGCTGCGTGGTTGGATACAAATGCGGCTTCACTAGGCGCAGGGCTGAGCGCTGCTAGGGAGACAAACTGGGGATATTCTAGTATCGCAACAACAATAACAACGAAAATGCTCCATCAGTCTGCATTGCTGCTTCTGCTGCTGCTGCCGCTGATTCAGCCGGCCTTTGGTACGACGCAGGAACTGCCAGCCGGATACAGCGACAAATGCCTGAAGGACAAGAACCTGCCCTACTCGAAGGACAACTACCAGGACTGCGTGAACTCCGACGCGGCTAAGGAGGGCCGCACAGAGTGCTGCAAGATTGGCGGCGAGCTCGGCTGCTGCAAGCCGACTGAAACTGGCCGGATGATGAAGATCGCTTTCGGCATCATAGGAGTGTCCCTGGCCCTGGGCATCATTGTGTACATCTGCACCTGGTGCGACCGGGACACCTGGCCCTGCATCGGGCGCATCGAGGACGCCTGGCGGCCAAAGCAGCACAAGATGGAGGAGAGCCTCATCTGCTGCCGGGACCGCGTCGAACGCCGCCGCCTCGAGGAGGAGCACCGCCGCAAGTACGCCACCAGAGACGCCGTCGGTCGCGACAACAATCCCGACGCGTTTGGAAGCGGCGACGGCGACGAAGAGGACGAATCGCCGACGAGTGTTGAAGACACCAGACGGGCCAATCTGAAGCTGGAGGCGCCGGCGGAGTTCAAAGCCAAAGTGCAGGACTCGTGGTTCTGAGCGCGGGCTAGCAGGCCTCGATGGAATCCAACTTCAGCGTGAATATTTAGGACACAAGAGGGAACTGCGGCACTGCCAGGGTAGCGGAGGCTCAACTTGAAGGCCCAGTGAAAGAGGGAAAGCGAGAATATGCAGATTTTTGTTTTAAAAAATGCGCTAAAATCCACTATCATTCTGTTCGGTTCTTTTTCATTGTTGTTCTAGTAATTTATTCTGCAAGATTTTATTTTTTAAGTATAAAAGCAATGTAACTCAATAACGCCATGAAAAAAAATATTTTTGACGCAATAAGAATTTATATTTCTTTATTTTCTCTGCAATGATATGAAAAGTAAAATATATCCTTTCTCTTTATGTAGAACGCTATTCCACATTATGGGAAAAAATGGATGCTTGTTGCCTTGTTTTCTTTTCACAATTTCAAGGCTTTAAGAATTTATAGTGCAAAATAAAAACTACTAATCAATTAATAGTGCACTGGCAGAATACAAAATCTTAACAATTTTGCATCCTTCTTTAATAAAATTAAACAGTTTCCGCTACATATCGGCTATATCAGGCATCGTGGCGGTGAAAAATCAGTCATAATTTTGTATCATAATTTAATTTCTTCATTAAAAAACAAATGCTCGTTTTTCAACACTGCCACTAACAGTAGCATTTGCCGTTCATGGAACTTTTCAGAATTTGATAATTTATATGATTGAGTCAACACGGCAGCTCCTCAAACACAGGCTTTTATTATTGCAGATTGGCGCGGGCAAGAATTGTGTGCGGATGGAGGCGACTCTTTTAGCGATGCGCAAATATTGAAGCAGGAACAGAAACTGAATAGAGCTGCGAAAAAATGCCAGCATGCATATAATTGCATATAGTGATTATGCCGACCGTGCCTTTGGTTTATTTTTTTGCTATATCGGCCTAATGTTTGAGATACGCTGCTACACTTGCTCTATAACTTTGAGTGCTGGAAGATGCCTTGGGGGCCGAGTGGCTCGGCGGTTTAGCACGTCTGCCTTAATTGTGTGCCCGGTTCAGGTCCAGGTTCGACCCCGCGTTGTAGGTTGACTTTTTTCCTTAGCGCGGTTTCGTGTGCAGGGTCACATTAATTTGGGGCCTTGTGCACGAATTGGTTGGTATATGGGCCAGTTGTGCAATTTACGCTCATGAGGGCAACCCTCCAAGGCATAGAGAGTGTACATGCCTGGAATTACCGGTTTGTACATCCTATGTGAGTGCGTGACCGGGTGCCGGCCTGTGTGTGTCTATGCCTGCATACCGTAATTAGTGTGACTGAACGCGCTTCAGGAGTCAGCGCAATGGACAGTCATGCCCCGTCGCTGGTTGTGGGACGATGTCGCTTTAAGCGTCAAAGTGGCTGCAGCCCTTTTGCAGATTTAGCTTTTTTTAAAATCGGTACAACCCTACTTGGCTACATCCACGTGGGGCCGATAATTTCAATTTCCCTGATCAATCAATCGTGCATATGTACTCGTATAAAGCTGCTTTTTCTAATGGTTTCATGCCGACTTAATAAAGATTTAGAAATCCTAAATAGCCAGCCAAAATACACAGGTGATCGGACGGATATTGGAATAATATGAGTGGAGGGCAAACATCAACTGATAGGAATTATTATAAGGCCAATATCCTTGATGCCTTCGTGTTCAGACTAAGAAAAACACTGCACTGGGATCACACTGCAGCTCAGTAAACATGGGAATAATTCAGTCGGATGACGATAAGCATTTTTTTAAAATTGTGCGCCACTTGCTGTTCTACGATACAGTCTGCTCAAAATGCAACTTGAAATATTGACTTCGTGTCTGCTGACTCCATGACGCCAACATGATTTATGCGTGGTCAGTTTATTAAAACTAGAACAAAATGAAGACGCAGAATTCATGTAGCAATTACTTAAAGCCCTCGGAGACAGTCACTTATCTATATGTCCTGGATCTGGGCCCAGGTAAATGACACAATCACGTGCTACTGGCTGAGTTGACTTTGACTTGTCAATTTTTTGGCTTGTTGTCTTTGAAAAAATATTGACAGGTTGTCTTTAAATTAGTACCAAAAAACAAGTGGTAGATATTATAACAAATTTTGACAATTTGGAAACATATAAACGCATACGTAGCTATTTTCAAAACATGAACGATAAATATTCGAAAACTTTCTGCCTTGAGAATCTCACAGGAACAGTCGTCCTAGCTCGTAAGAGTCGCCCTTCACTTTTGTCTTAATCTTAAGCATCAAATCTGAAGTGACTGTGAGTTTTCATCAATTTCTTTTCGAAATCGACAAACTGACTAAAATAAACTGTCGGACTTGGTATAAGTTCTGGTGTCGGAATCAATCCAACCGGAGACTTTTTTATGAGAAACTACCCCTTAAAAGACTCGAAAATTTGACGAGAATAGATTGCTTTCTCCGCAATAATAGTCGACGAGTTGTAGCCCAGTGGCTAGGGCGCCTGCTTTATGACCGGAAGGTCGTGGGTTCGAGTCCGGGCTCTAGGAGACAATTTGTGCCCTTAAGCAAAGCCACTTGATCCCGCATTGCTTCAGTCCACCCAGCTGAGATTCGGGTACCAGTTTGAGCTGGTTAAATTTAGGGTGGGTGTTGCGGCCCCTCCAGCCCGGCAGGACTGAGTAGCTGTACACAGCCCGGCAGGATTGAGTAGCTATACACAGCCCTCGGATGCGCCGCGCAACTAGCTGCGGATGTACAACTATCTGGTCGAAAGGTCGGGAATTTTTTCCAAAATAAATTCAGGATTTGAGGAAGCCAGTTTTCTGGCCTCTTCCAATCCATTAAAGAGATATGTAAAAGTGAAAAGAAATCATTGGCATTGTATAAATCATGCTAAATGAATAGGCACTGTGTCACTGCATGCGATTAAGTCTAAAAAATACTATCCCGACAGGATAGTACGACGCGCAACCCTTTTTAGGTGGTAATATACTCGTACGAGCGTACATCAAAACTTTACAATGGCTTTTTAATGTTACGTTACATCTACATTTCCGCACGTTGTACTTCAAGATTTTTCACGAGTGTACTTGTATATCTATCAGACTTAGACTTAATATCAAGGACTATTACGAGCGTAGGAGACACTTTTGTAAGAAGTCCTTGCTTAATATACGCTCGTATCCAAGAGAAATTAATGTAAGAATGAAAGAATTCGGATTCCGCTGAACGAGTTTCGGGAATTCATTAGGTTATTTCAAGGAAATTCAACAAAATTCGAAAGACATGGTCAAGGCTACCTGCTATGATTGGCTGATCACGAACTACCTGCAATAGATAAGAAAAAGGCTATAAAATGATATCGCCATGTCAAGTCCTCACTACAAATTCAATTTCGAACTAAATTTTGTTTCTGTCTCGCGACTCGGCAAATCGTTGCTACGAAAAAACACACAACAATTGCGGCTTTGAACTGAGCACGATTGGAAAGAGGTGAGTCTACAATAAGCTTCCACAAAACTTCCGAACTTGCATTCTCACAACTGAATTGAAAATTCTATTTGGCAGAATGTTTACCCGCATTATTCTACTGGGTTTGTTCATCGGCTTGTTGAGCCACTGTGGACTGGCGGCGCCAGCGGCTGCTGCTGCATCAGATGAGGACGAAACTGATCAGCAGACAGAGGATTACAGGCAGCTTGCGAGTCAGGAGAAGGACAAGAAGAGCTACTACTGGCCCGGAATGTGGAACTACGACAAGGAGTCGAGTGGAAAGCGCTCCTACTACTGGCCCGGAATGTGGAACTACGACAAGGAGTCGAGTGGAAAGCGCTCATACTACTGGCCTGGAATGTGGAACTACGACAAGGAGACCAGTGGAAAGCGCTCATACTACTGGCCCGGAATGTGGAACTACGACAAGGAGTCGAGTGGAAAGCGCTCATACTACTGGCCTGGAATGTGGAACTACGACAAGGAGACCAGTGGAAAGCGCTCATACTACTGGCCCGGCATGTGGAACTACGACAAGGAGACCAGTGGAAAGCGCTCATACTACTGGCCCGGCATGTGGAACTACGACAAAGAGCCGATGGAAGATTACTATAACTAAGTATTAACAAGCTAAAAAGCTTGAGCTGAACTACTCATAACAAAGTCTCAAGGCTAGAGTTTGTCTCGAAGGTCTACGCTCGTAAAGTAAACCTATTCTAAAATAGTTAGTTTTTTGCCGTCTTCTTGACACAAAAAGGGTTTTCAAAGCACTAATAAATCATATTTGCATTAAACAAATACTCAATTCAATTATAAAAGTTACTAGGTGAGCAAGAATACACTGCGGCTAGGTAGCCTTCCTTTCGCCATTGAATTCGGCAAGCTATTCAAGCAAGTTAGAAAAACTCGCTGCTAAAGTCACGAAGGCAGGCAGTGACTCAAACACAGCGGGACTACAGAGGAATGGCTAGTGCAAGAATTAATACGGAAATCGAGTAAACAAACAGCGCAGGAAACGGCCAGCTATGCTTGATTAAAAATTCGAATGGACTCGCTTTGAGCAAGATGAGAAGCCTCTGATCACAGTAAAATATTAGCCTAATCAAGCCGAGTCTTTTGCAGTGTTATAAAATCAATTAGCAAATCGGTCTGTCAGGAAACTACAGTTGATAATTGTAGCTAACTAAACAAACAGACTGGCCTGTAATCTTAACGACTCAAAAATTGTTTCGTAAAACGCGAAGTAGCTAATCAAAAATTTTAATTTAAAGCCCAAAGCGACATAATTAATTTCTACAGGTATAATTAAATACGGATGGGCACAAGTTCTCTCGATTTTTTTAATCAAAGTTCTCTAAAAGGTCTCGAATATCAATTGAAAGACCAATAAAAGTACAGCTATTGGAACAGATATTCGCGATTTCAGGACTAACAATTATATTTCCCATTAAATAAAAAAATTACACAATGCGCTAATTATGCTACTTAACGGTTACTATGTCAGTCTTCGGAGTCGAAATTTATATTTTAAATAAAGTTATGCTAAATGCATACATACGGAAATCATGCAAATGACTGGATTTTGATTATTCAAGATAAAAAATTAGAAATGCATGTTCCTTTTGTGCTATCTAATTAACATTAATTTCAAATCAGAAAATAGCACATTAAATTAAAATAAAAAAATCCTTTTTTGCATAATGCAAGCTTTAAATTAGAAATAAAAAATAAATTGTTGCCTGCAGCAGAAAGAAAAGAGTAGGATCATGCATAGAAAATTTAGACAACAGAAACGCAATCACGGAATAATAAAATTAAATACAAAAAGCTAAAATAGAATTGCACCGTAATATAAAAATCATTTGAAAAATTCGTTATTAACAATTTTTTAAGCATTTGAAATACACTATTTTAGTTATTTGATTGCTAGACTAACCCTTAACACTCACAGCTTCAGCATCAGACACTTCAGCTTTGGGGGTGCAAATCACAGCTTCAGCATCAGAAAGTTCAGCTTCAGGGCTGCCACTCACAGCTTCAGCATCAGATAGTTCAGCTTCAGGGTTGCCACTCACAGCTTCAGCATCAGATAGTTCAGCTTCAGGGTTGCCACTCACAGCTTCAGCATCAGATAGTTCAGCTTCAGGGTTGCCACTTACAGCTTCAGCATCAGAAAGTTCAGCTTCAGGGTTGCCACTCACAGCTTCAGCAACAGACAGTTCAGCTTCAGGGTTGCCACTCACAGCTTCAGCATCAGATAGTTCAGCTTCAGGGTTGCCACTCACAGCTTCAGCATCAGATAGTTCAGCTTCAGGGTTGCCACTCACAGCTTCAGCATCAGATAGTTCAGCTTCAGGGTTGCCACTCACAGCTTCAGCATCAGACAGTTCAGCTTCAGGGTTGCCACTCACAGCTTGAGCATCAGACAGTTCAGCTTCAGGGTGCCACTCACAGCTTCAGCAACAGACAGTTCAGCTTCAGGGTTGCCACTCACAGCTTGAGCATCAGACAGTTCAGCTTCAGGGTTGCCACTCACAGCTTGAGCATCGGTTCACATTTAAGTTCACAGTGTCATTCTGCTAAGCTAGGGAGTGGCTGGAACTGGCACAAAACGTTGCCGCTCGGTGTTAGGAGCAGACGGTCTGTCAATCGCAGACGTCACAGTTAAATTTGTAACGGAGACTGAAGAATTGTTTGAATCTTGTCCTTCATCATCGCCAGCATTGTTAGCAAACAGATCCAACCCAAAGCCTGATTGAATAATGATGGAGGAAGCTGGACCAGCAGTCGGTAGTCGCGGAGTTGAGCAAGGCCAAGCATTGGCCGACGAGGGGCCTGTCGGGGACTGAGCCGTCGGAGCAGCGAGGAATCCGGACTCAGAAAGAGTGTCGAACGCGCCAGAAGGCAATTCGGCAAATTCTTCGTCGCAAGCCGGACTGCGAAAGCGCAGGCTACAGCAGCTGCTGCCAACGCTGCTGCGCACCCTGGCAGTCGAGGGTGTTAAAAACTGCTCGTAATTAGACGAACGCGAGGCAAAGAAGCTCGATTCTGCTGACGGCGACTGTACATGCCTAGCAGGAGTTGCCAATGATGAAGCTGCCGGCATGGGGACAGGCTCCGCCCTGCTGATGCGATAGCGGCGAGGCGCAAACTCAGTTAAAGAACAGGACCACCATGTGTTGGTGGTGTCAGTGGTGGCGCTGGTTAACAAGTGCAGCAGTACAGCTCTGTCGCGAATGTAGCAGTTAAAGAGGTTGCCGTCAGTGTCAGCCAGAACCAGACGGTGAGCGGCCGCACTGCTGCTACTGGAGCTCGAGTGCACCCGACAAATAATTGTCCTTGTTGCGGTTGCTTTTTGTTGGCGATTCTTTCATGGTGTTATGGAAATTAAAAAAGGTATTAAACATAGATATTCTTGGAGAAAATAGTTTTTCGAAAGGCAGGACCGGGTCAAGAGATGAATATAGTATGCAGTGAATTTTTATTACTCACTGCTCACAAAATTTCAGCTCAATTTATGGACTCATTTATGGACACATGTAAAATGTCACAGGCATCATTTTCTATTGAATTCTAAACTAGCCAGATATGGTTAAAAAACAATTATAAACAAATTGATATCTTAAATACTGCAATACAAAATAATAAAAGTATGGATATATATATATTATACACTGAAATGTTCTTTTGGTAGAATATAAGTACAAAGTCCTAAGAAAGTATATTTTTCCTAACTCTAAACTGTTGGAATGCAGATTATATTTTCTAATATCTACTATTTAATATTGGTGGCCTTTTCAGTTTATAGAAGACAATCAAGCATATTAGTCATATTAATTTTTAATTGCATATTATCAAATTGATTTGTAAGACCCTAGCCTATTTACAATCTGTTTTATAAAATTTTTCCTATCATTTTATATTTTATATCTTATACCACACAATTATTTCACTAGCCCTTTTCAAGTTTTGCTATAGTATATTCAAATGTAGTAAATTGATACAAATCACCAATCATGGCAATTTATTGCAATATAAGCAAGATTGCATTTATTGCAACTAAAAGTATAGGCCTATTACTGTTTTCATAGATGCTAGTCACTTTGTCAAAAACCATTTTATCAAATTGGACAACAAACTAACCAAGGTAGAAGGGTAGAATTGATCAATAGTTAAGTAGATGATGTGACCAAAGTATATAACCTTTCTCTATGCAGATAAAGAAGTAGAAGTGATCTTAGTTAGTAAACTCTGATTGGCATTTTTATATTTTCAAATCCACCTACTTCAAAAGTTAAAAATGTCTATTACCAAAGTTTTCATTACCAAACTGTCATTTTCTTATTACCTAAATGTCTATTACCAAGGTTAACTAAAATCTGCAGCACCAACTGAATCTAAAGCGCTTAAAGTGCCAATGTCTCACAACAAGTGACTGGACATAACTGTCCATTGCACTGACTCCTAAAGTGTATTAAGTTACACTAAATATGGTATATAAGCATAGACACAAACACAAGCTAGCATCCAGGCATATACTTACATAGGGTATACAAACAGTTGTTTCAGGAATGTACTCTCTTTGCCTTGGAGGGTTGCCCTCATGGGCATAATTAGCATAACTGGTCCATAGCCCAACTAATTTGTGCACAATTATATAACCCTACCCCAAATTAATATAACCCTGCACACAAAACTACACTAGGGAAAATAACCAACTTGCAATTCGGGGTCCAACCTGGACCAGTGGCACACAAGGCAGACACACTAGACTGCCAAGTCACTTGTCCCCTTCTATTAACAAAGTTTATATTATTGAAATGAACCTAACTCTTAGCAATATTAATAAAATAAATTGCATAAGAAAAAAAGAAATTCTATAGAGTATATATTGAATAAGTTAAAATATTCATAAATCATAATATACACATCCACTTAATTTGTTAATTTTAATATTTTACAACATAGAAAATTATTCGTGTCGTGCAATAACCTTGATAAATACAAACTAGCCTATAGGGCATAAAATTCCAGAAAATAATTTAAACTTGACATTCGACTTGACATTCGCGCTCCACGTGCAATCCCATCGCCAGTTAATTTATTTTTGTTACATGCAACTTGATTTCAAGCCAGGTACTATTTATTTACTAAATTCAAAATATAAATGTAAAGAAATAAAATTAGGTGCCCTGTTTTACTAATGAAGGCCTTAGTAATAAACTATTTGTTTTACTAATTTGCTTGAGTCGGTTACTTTTTTAACATGCTATGTTAAACGATGTTTTTTTTCACTTGCAAATACTGTAAAAAGCGCTTGAAAACAACCATCAGTCATCAAAAGTAATTCCAGTGATACTTTGTAAAAGTTTTTCTTTATTCCGCATCTTTATTATGCTAAATTAAAATATATATTTAAGGATACGCCTGCTCTGAAAAATGACTGTAAAAAGAAAAGGTAACAATGACATTTTTTAATTTAAATTTTAACTCCGATACGGAGTCACATTTCACAACAGTGTGATTAAAAATTTTTTTCACTTTATCATATCATTTTTTCAAGTGACTATACTTTTAATTATGAATACGAACATATATTTGTTTTTGTTTACTCTTTGTATTAGCTAGTATTTTGTGAGGTTTGATATTGTTATGGCAAATGAATTTTTCAGTGGCACTGATTTATCTTTCAAATTCATGCAGTGTTTCAGATAATAGGAGCTATAGGCAAATATAGATGTCTTTCTTAACGTCAATATTTTCTTTTTTTATGTAGTGAGGGTGTAATTTTTACATTTTTCGTTTTATGTAGGCTTGATGCTTAGATATTTACCCATTTGCAGACTTCCAGAAAGCAGCGGCTTACATCCATCAGTTTCTGCTGAAGATGGACGAGACCGCTGAGTGCGCTGAACTACGTGACGCCCTCAACCTGGCGCTGCTGCACATGCAAAAATACTTCCGCTTTACCCAACGAAGACGCCGCGATTCCAATGACAACCCAGAGCGCAGCGACGCGCGCTCGTTCAGTAACGCTTCCCTGCGCGGCCTGTCGCCAATGACGCCATACGTTGAATCCATGGACAAGCAGCGGTGGCGATGGACAGAACTGGAATCGGCGCTTGGCGTCCAGCCTCAGTCCGATACGGCGTCCCAGCAGCAGCCGCCACTGGCACCCGCGCTGTTAGCATGCAAGCACGGTGACCTCGCTGCGCTGCGAGACCTGCACTCCGCTGGTAGGATTTGCTACAAATCGCCTCAAACATTCTTCAGCCCACTTTTTAGTCCTCACAGCGTTTCAGTTAGAAGCTAATATCTTCCACCTACTATCTTTCAATTGACACTGACTGAAATTAAAATGGAAAGCCTCCAACAGAAATCAAAACTCAAAATGTAAACATTTCCTTCGTCTCAAAAGTAGAGCAGTAGGTATTCTAGATTGGAACTAGTCAAGTCAGTTCTTAAAATTTTACCGTCGAAATTGAATTTTTTAAAGTACCATTTGCGATATTACTGATACTCACCGATACCCTCACGTTTACAAGAGCGATGGAGCAGGCTTGTGTAGTTAACGGAACTAATTATTGAGCTAATAAGTAACTGACCTCAACCGATGATTTTCATACGCATTAATCAAGAATTAGACGTTCTTCATTGAGTTGTCTTTTTGACATCCTTAATTACACACAATTCACAACTTTCTACGCGCAGACTCCGGTTGCATAGAGATAACCGACTGTCTCGGCCGAACGCCTTTAATGTACGCCGCTCATTACGGCCAGCAAGTGGTGGCCCATTGGCTGCTCGAAGTCGGCGTCAAACCAAATGCGACGGCGCACGGTTAGTTCCAATGCCTCTCGAATGAAAATTTTTATGTTTTAGTAGCAAAATACTTTTATTTTCTTATTTTTCTACTTTAAGTAGAGAAAATGCAATTCTTCCGGGAAAAATATGCATTTTTGCATGGTAAGCACTGATTATCTGAATAAGCGCCCAACGTAGAAATGACTTCTAGGCTGTGAAAGAGGTCTGTTTTTGTGGATCTTGGCGCCTAGGGGAGTTTTTATGGAGTAAAAAAATTGATATTGGATTTCGCATCATTTTATACCTAGTCAGCTGCTCGAATCATGGCCGATGTAAGTCACCCCCCCCCAAATACTCCCAGCTCACAGTGGCATCCAATTACAGCTTAATGGACTAAAACTCCTTGGATTGAGATTCGAACTAACCATTTTTTAGCCTTCAGCTGGACTCTGACCACCAAGCTACACGCCATGCATGGCTTTACAAATGTCTCTAACTATTTACTCATTGTGTTTTATCGTGCAGGAATGACTGATTCCCTTTGTTTCTCGTTATCCGAGCCTTCAAGCCTTCAGTTAAAGGCGTCGCCTCTTTATATTACTAAAATTTTATCTACAGTGGGGTTCTTCTGAAAAGCTGAAAAGCCCTGGATCAAAAGGACTTGAAGCCCTGGATCAAAACAGGAGGAAATAAGGATAAAAATTAATTAATTTAGGATTCTTTAGCTTGCCCCAGGTGAGAATTTCGGCGTTGCAATTATTGCATCGAGTAGGTAAAGGCCTAGAAAAAGAGAAGCCATACAGTCGCATCAGACAGATAGTTCAGTCAGGGCGAGTTGGAATGATTAGCAACATTTTTTCACTAATTTGATCGGAGAAAAAGTTGGTGATACTTAGAAAGGTAGTTAATTAGGCCAAGCTTTTTCTCTATGAGTTTAAAGTACTTTGTAATTACCAATTATCAAGCGACGCAAGCCGCTCTGCTTGCATTCGATGTTTACTAAGTAGCCTTCTTTCATTCAAATCCCTACCCAAACATTTTATTTCTGGGTCTACGAATTTTGCCTGCGGGCAGTTTGCCGGCCGATGTTTGCCGGCCGACGTTTGCCTGCCGGATTTTTGCCGGCTGGAGTTTTTCCGACAACTTATAAATACTTTTCTGATGTACGAGCGTAGTATTGGTAAAATGCATGAATTTCTCAGGGATTCTCAGTTTGCCCACCGACGTTTGTCGGTTACCTTTTTCACTGCAGTTTGCACTCGGTACATTTCGATCTTTGCTCACGAACGTGTAAATATGCATGTTTATACATGTACATTTATACAACACATGTACAGCATCTATCTAGCTTTTACTGTAAGTGTATATCCTGTAACCAGAAAAAGCAAAAATTATAGTCATCGTTCTGCAAGTTAACTGCTTCATATCCGCAATTTGTTTGTATTTACGGGTGTTTTCACGAAAAATCTGGCCTTAACTTTCCTCTTTCACCTTACAGCGCCTGAATATCTCTATCATTTAGCGATTTAAAAAACCATCAAAACTTAACATTAATCTGAATAGCAATAAGTAATGTAGCAGGTCCCCTCTATACCTTACAGGTATTTATTTTTCGGAATCATGAAAGTGGCACTTTAGGCCCCCTTCGTACTCTTAAATAATTGTAACAGATTTATGTCTCAGAAATTAACTAATGGGTAAAATTTTTGCGGAATATGAGTATATTAATTTACTAACAACTTATTGTGAAGTCATATATGATTAGCACGCTATTCTCTCTGCATGATAATTGGTATACTCGTATATTCGTGCACTCGCGATAATAGAAGAAAAGGAACCGACCCCCCGCCTAGCTTGTCGGAATCACCGTAGAACCACGAGAGCTGTGAAAGATACCGAGTGTTGTTAGAATTAGAGAGAGAATAGATTTCAGGTAGAGTAAGCGAATTAGTGAGCAACATACAGTAATTTCTAAAAAATCAAGGGTCCCGTCCTACTCCAAGTGGTCCATGAGAAATTTGATATGTGTCGAACTCTGCTGTATGAAGCTTGCTCGTGGCAGCGTATTTTGCGGTGATTTATTAAAGCTTGAGAATTCTTAACGGACTTGAGAGAAGGGGCTCGAGGTCTTAAGGGAAAATAAGTTGATCAGATTAGTAGCAACTGACATAGACAGAACTCTAACGAGCGGTGTTGAACGAAGGAATAACAAGTGCAAGGGAAAAACACTAAGGAACAAAGCTAAGGGACAAAGCTGCAGTAGCTTCGCTACACAACAAAATTCATGCATTTTACTAATACTATATCAGAAAAGTATTTATAAGTTGTCGGAAAAACTCCAGCCGGCAAAAATCCGGCAGGCAAACGTCGGCCGGCAAAATGCCCGCCGGCAAATGTCTTGCCGGCAAACATCGGCCGGCAAACATCGGCCGGCAAACGTCGGCCGGCAAACTGCCCGCAGGCAAATGGGGTGCTCCCTTTATTTCTCTTCATTTCTCTAGATGGTGTTCTTTAGACTCTTGGCTCATTAAAACAGCCACCCACCTCACTCCGAGTGTACATTGTGTGACTACCTCGGGTGTGTGCTTATCTATTTTATCGTTTATCTTTTTTCTACTCATTCACTTCTCTCTTGAATTCCGACAGATTTGAGTCCTATTACGCCATTCAAATAATAAAAAGTGCATACTCGTAGCCCAAACAAGCACAAAGTTATTTCTGAAGGCTAAAAAGTGAATGCCTTAAAGTTTATTTATTATTGCCTCATTTTGATCCACATTCGGCAACATCAAAATCATCCTGCTGATTGCTTAAAAAATCAAGGGATTGGAAAGTCAGGACTAAAGCCTAAAATCTTGCCAACTCACGTCTGAGTATTTTGATGAGTATTTTAATCGGGTTTATTCTCATGTGATCTCATGCCCATGTCAAAATCAAGACTCAAGATTCACTTGAAACCATACCAGACGAATCAACGGCGCTGCACCTGGCTGTGCGCACCGGCAATTGGCAGCTGGCCGAGCGGCTGCTGCAAGCCGGCGCCAATCCCGACGTCCAGGATGAGCAAGGCAGGGCGCCGTTGCACTGGGCTGTGACTACAAGCACCACCGAGTGTTTGAAGGTAGGTTTTTATTGACGTAATTTTTTGTTTATTTTATTTGTTAGTATTACAACGAGTAACGAAAAGTAAGCTTATTAATTTATAGAATATATTTTTTGTGAATATTTTGCATCCTTAATAAAAAAAGCCTATGTCTAAATCAGTTTTTGACAAATCAACATCATTGTGTACACTGTTGGTGCAGACAATCCACGTCAGAGCGCAAACTCTATATTTAGACAATCTACATTAGTCAATAGAATCGGTGTGCAAACTTTACATTTTGCTCGTAGATAATGTACATCAGTTTGTACACTGTTTATGTAGATAATGTACATTATGTACATTGTTTAATGCAGACAATATACATTAGTGCGCATCAGTGCTTACACTGTTCAGTGACTAAAACAATAAATTCGTTTTAGTTTAGGCAGACTCAAGAGATTTTCTTCAATTAAAGCTGGAAAGAAAATAATTCGATGATTTTTTTCGATATGAAAGAAGCCTTCGAAATAGGCTCTTTCCTTCCTGGCTCATAATTACTCAAAGCTATAAACTGAGCGAAAAGTCGGCACACTGTTTTTTCTTGCAACTTTCCGTCTAATTAGTGATTGAAGGCAAAATACAGATTTCTTGGAGCTGCCCTCAGGCTGCAGACTTTAACCAATGCGAATTTTTGTGGTTTGTTTTGCATTTAGTTACTTCACGTCTTGTACAAATATACTTTACTATTTCGATCTCATCCTTGTCGCGTTCAAAGATTGACTAGATGATAATTTCCTAATTATTGCCAACCGCAATCTATCAGCTACTTCTGCGCAGAGGCGCCAACCCGGACATCCGGGACACAGAGTCCGCGTCGGCAATCATGTGGGCCTGCCGGTTGGACAGCCTGGACCATTTCAACTTGTTGAAGACTCGTCAGCGCCTCGGCGAATCTGCCGACTGGCAGAGGGACAGTCAGGGCAGGACGACGGTGCACTGGGCGGTGCGCAGGCAGGAGCCGCTGATGTGCCTTCGGGTGAGTTGGTGGCCCGGTCGCTGCTGAGCGTGCTTTGATTTTGTGCTCGGATACAGTAAGTAGAGACTGAGCAGAGTTATGAGAGTTGATTATAATAAGAGTACAAGCAGAGTCATAAATCAACATTAATTATAGACAGTCTCAATTGAGATTAGACTATGAGTAGGATGGCAGAGTATGAGTAGCATATGAGCGAAGTCATAAAACGAGCATTGAGCATTAGCAGAGTCATGAAGTAGATCTGAGTATGAGTAAAGTCATACAAGAGTCATAAAATAGAGAATAGGATTAGCATAGTCATCGATAGAGTAAAAGTAATTAGCTGTCGTAAATTAGAATAGATCAGACAGTGGAAGTAGAGCATGAGCATAATGATTACTTATTGAGTCATCGGAATCCCAAAAAGTCGAGAAGATTCGCTGAACAGAATTTATGAACTGTATCATATAAAATGAGTGAGAAAAAAGCGGATTCATAATCATCGGAATTTAATAGTATTAGTGAAATTTTGCAAAAACAAGTACGATACACTGGCTGACTCAAAATAGAATGTATCAGTGGTCACATTACATACAAAAAATTAAAGCTCAGTAAGTAACGAATAAAATTACAATCTACATAAAATCGGGACAGTGTATTGTGAAAAAGTTACGAAGCGCACATGAATGCAGCTGCAAGAAAATAACAATTTCCCAGGTCACTAACGAAGAGCTTAAGGTAGCCAGATGCGAGTAGAAAAGTGGTGCCGATTTTCAGTTGTACCGTACAACGAAAGCAGCAAAATAAAATAAAAAGATTATTGACAAAATGACGCTGAATTCGACTTGGGTATCTTTTACTCAACCCAGAACCTAACCAGGTGCATTATTTGCCAATCTTAAGTTTTTTCACACCACAATGTGTACCTTGGTCCCACACTAATTAGACAGCTTGGTCCCACACTAATTAGACAGCTCGGTCCTACACTAATTAGACAGCTTGGTCCCAGACTAATTAGACAGCTTGGTCCCACACTAATTAGACAGCTTGGTCCCACACTAATTAGACAGCTTGGTCCCACACTAATTAGACAGCTTGGTCCCACACTAATTAGACAGCTTGGTCCCACACTAATTAGACAGCTTGGTCCCACAATAATTAGACAGCTTGGTCCCACACTAATTAGACAGCTTGGTCCCATACTAATTAGACAGCTTGGTCCCACACTAATTAGACAGCTTGGTCCTACACTAATTAGACAGCTTGGTCCCACACTAATTAGACAGCTTGGTCCCACACTAATTAGACAGCTTGGTCCCACACTAATTAGACAGCTTGGTCCCACACTAATTAGACAGCTTGGTCCCACACTAATTAGACAGCTTGGTCCCACACTAATTAGACAGCTTGGTCCCACACTAATTAGACAGCTTGGTCCCACACTAATTAGACAGCTTGGTCCCACACTAATTAGACAGCTTGGTCCCACACTAATTAGACAGCTTGGTCCCACACTAATTAGACAGCTTGGTCCCACACTAATTAGACAGCTTGGTCCCACACTAATTAGACAGCTCGGTCCTACACTAATTAGACAGCTTGGTCCTACACTAATTAGACAGCTTGGTCCCACACTAATTAGACAGCTTGGTCCTACACTAATTAGACAGCTTGGTCCCACACTAATTAGACAGCTTGGTCCCACACTAATTAGACAGCTCGGTCCTACACTAATTAGACAGCTTGGTCCTACACTAATTAGACAGCTTGGTCCCACACTAATTAGACAGCTCGGTCCTACACTAATTAGACAGCTTGGTCCTACACTAATTAGACAGCTTGGTCCCACACTAATTAGACAGCTTGGTCCTACACTAATTAGACAGCTTGGTCCCACACTAATTAGACAGCTTGGTCCCACACTAATTAGACAGCTCGGTCCTACACTAATTAGACAGCTTGGTCCTACACTAATTAGACAGCTTGGTCCCACACTAATTAGACAGCTTGGTCCCACACTAATTAGACAGCTCGGTCCTACACTAATTAGACAGCTTGGTCCCACACTAATTAGACAGCTTGGTCCCACAATAATTAGACAGCTTGGTCCCACACTAATTAGACAGCTTGGTCCCACACTAATTAGACAGCTTGGTCCCACACTAATTAGACAGCTTGGTCCCACACTAATTAGACAGCTTGGTCCCACACTAATTAGACAGCTTGGTCCCACACTAATTAGACAGCTTGGTCCCACACTAATTAGACAGCTCGGTCCTACACTAATTAGACAGCTTGGTCCCACAATAATTAGACAGCTTGGTCCCACACTAATTAGACATCTTGGTCCCACACTAATTAGACATCTTGGTCCCACACTAATTAGACAGCTTGGTCCCACACTAATTAGACAGCTTGGTCCCACACTAATTAGACAGCTCGGTCCTACACTAATTAGACAGCTTGGTCCCACACTAATTAGACAGCTTGGTCCTACACTAATTAGACAGCTTGGTCCCACACTAATTAGACAGCTTGGTCCCACACTAATTAGACAGCTCGGTCCTACACTAATTAGACAGCTTGGTCCTACACTAATTAGACAGCTTGGTCCCACACTAATTAGACAGCTTGGTCCTACACTAATTAGACAGCTTGGTCCCACACTAATTAGACAGCTTGGTCCCACACTAATTAGACAGCTCGGTCCTACACTAATTAGACAGCTTGGTCCTACACTAATTAGACAGCTTGGTCCCACACTAATTAGACAGCTTGGTCCCACACTAATTAGACAGCTCGGTCCTACACTAATTAGACAGCTTGGTCCCACACTAATTAGACAGCTTGGTCCCACAATAATTAGACAGCTTGGTCCCACACTAATTAGACAGCTTGGTCCCACACTAATTAGACAGCTTGGTCCCACACTAATTAGACAGCTTGGTCCCACACTAATTAGACAGCTCGGTCCTACACTAATTAGACAGCTTGGTCCCACACTAATTAGACAGCTTGGTCCCACACTAATTAGACAGCTTGGTCCCACACTAATTAGACAGCTTGGTCCCACACTAATTAGACAGCTTGGTCCCACACTAATTAGACAGCTTGGTCCCACACTAATTAGACATCTTGGTCCCACACTAATTAGACAGCTTGGTCCCACACTAATTAGACAGCTTGGTCCCACACTAATTAGACAGCTTGGTCCCACACTAATTAGACAGCTTGGTCCCACACTAATTAGACAGCTTGGTCCCACACTAATTAGACAGCTTGGTCCTACACTAATTAGACAGCTTGGTCCCACACTAATTAGACAGCTTGGTCCCACACTAATTAGACAGCTCGGTCCTACACTAATTAGACAGCTTGGTCCTACACTAATTAGACAGCTTGGTCCCACACTAATTAGACAGCTTGGTCCCACACTAATTAGACAGCTTGGTCCCACAATAATTAGACAGCTTGGTCCCACACTAATTAGACAGCTTGGTCCCATACTAATTAGACAGCTTGGTCCCACACTAATTAGACAGCTTGGTCCTACACTAATTAGACAGCTTGGTCCCACACTAATTAGACAGCTTGGTCCCACACTAATTAGACAGCTTGGTCCCACACTAATTAGACAGCTTGGTCCCACACTAATTAGACAGCTTGGTCCCACACTAATTAGACAGCTTGGTCCCACACTAATTAGACATCTTGGTCCCACACTAATTAGACAGCTTGGTCCCACACTAATTAGACAGCTTGGTCCCACACTAATTAGACAGCTTGGTCCCACACTAATTAGACAGCTTGGTCCTACACTAATTAGACAGCTTGGTCCCACACTAATTAGACAGCTTGGTCCCACACTAATTAGACAGCTCGGTCCTACACTAATTAGACAGCTTGGTCCTACACTAATTAGACAGCTTGGTCCCACACTAATTAGACAGCTTGGTCCCACACTAATTAGACAGCTTGGTCCCACAATAATTAGACAGCTTGGTCCCACACTAATTAGACAGCTTGGTCCCATACTAATTAGACAGCTTGGTCCCACACTAATTAGACAGCTTGGTCCTACACTAATTAGACAGCTTGGTCCCACACTAATTAGACAGCTTGGTCCTACACTAATTAGACAGCTTGGTCCCACACTAATTAGACAGCTTGGTCCCACACTAATTAGACAGCTTGGTCCCACACTAATTAGACAGCTTGGTCCCACACTAATTAGACATCTTGGTCCCACACTAATTAGACAGCTTGGTCCCACACTAATTAGACAGCTTGGTCCCACACTAATTAGACAGCTTGGTCCCACACTAATTAGACAGCTTGGTCCTACACTAATTAGACAGCTTGGTCCCACACTAATTAGACAGCTTGGTCCCACACTAATTAGACAGCTCGGTCCTACACTAATTAGACAGCTTGGTCCTACACTAATTAGACAGCTCGGTCCTACACTAATTAGACAGCTTGGTCCTACACTAATTAGACAGCTTGGTCCCACACTAATTAGACAGCTTGGTCCCATACTAATTAGACAGCTTGGTCCCAGACTAATTAGACAGCTTGGTCCTACACTAATTAGACAGCTTGGTCCCACACTAATTAGACAGCTTGGTCCCACACTAATTAGACAGCTTGGTCCCACACTAATTAGACAGCTTGGTCCCACACTAATTAGACAGCTTGGTCCCACACTAATTAGACAGCTTGGTCCCACACTAATTAGACAGCTTGGTCCCACACTAATTAGACAGCTTGGTCCCACACTAATTAGACAGCTTGGTCCCACACTAATTAGACAGCTTGGTCCCACACTAATTCGACAGCTTGGTCCCACAATAATTAGGCAGCTCGGTCCTACACTAATTAGACAGCTTGGTCCCAGACTGTTACACAGCTTGGTCCCACACTAATTACACAGCTTGGTCCCAGACTGTTACACAGCTTGGTCCCAGACTGTTACACAGCTTGGTCCCAGACTGTTACACAGCTTGGTCCCACACTAATTACACAGCTTGGTCCCAGACTGTTACACAGCTTGGTCCCAGACTGTTACACAGCTTGGTCCCAGACTGTTACACAGCTTGGTCCCAGACTGTTACACAGATTGGTCCCAGACTGTTACACAGCTTGGTCCCAGACTGTTACACAGCTTGGTCCCAGACTGTTACACAGCTTGGTCCCAGACTGTTACACAGCTTGGTCCCAGACTGTTACACAGCTTGGTCCCAGACTGTTACACAGCTTGGTCCCAGACTGTTACACAGCTTGGTCCCAGACTGTTACACAGCTTGGTCCCAGACTGTTACACAGATTGGTCCCAGACTGTTACACAGCTTGGTCCCAGACTGTTACACAGCTTGGTCCCAGACTGTTACACAGCTTGGTCCCAGACTGTTACACAGCTTGGTCCCAGACTGTTACACAGCTTGGTCCCAGACTGTTACACAGCTTGGTCCCAGACTGTTACACAGCTTGGTCCCAGACTGTTACACAGCTTGGTCCTCATTGAATGCTTCATAACTCAGTCGCTGCCATCTGCAGTTAGCAAGTGGAGTATCTCCTACTTCATTCATCCCGGTCTCAAGCTGTCCCTCTGCAGTTTTCCCTGGCCTGCCTCAGGCGCTCGCTGGCAGCACAGATGCCGTTTGAACTGCTTGATTGACAGAAAGTAGATCAGAAAGTTAGCCAGTGAGTCGGCGCTATTCAGAATGTTGGCCACGCCGAGAAACGCCTGACAGACTGTCCGACAGTCCAGATCCTTCAGAACGCCAGCCACCAGCATTGGCAGCTCGCACACGACGAACACGGAGCACAGGATCGCAACCGTACGATTGACGGCTTCGTTCTGAACGCGCCGGCGCTGCAACGCCATGATTGGCGCCGGCAGGTCGTGCAGAAACTCGCGATGCGATCGGCGCAGCCGGCACAGCGTCAGGCAGCTGGTGAGCAGCAAGCAGCAGACGGGGACCAGCGACTGCAGGGCAAAGTAGCAGCTCGGGTAGGCCCGGTAGGCAGCGTGGCTGGCGAACGGGGCCGCCTGCAGCTGGACAATCTGGCCGGAGCTGCCGCACCGCGTGTACGTCACCTCCAGGGCGCGCGGCAGGGTGACTAGCCCGGCGGCCAGCCACAGCCCGGCCGACGTCAGATTGATAGAACGTCGGCTGTCGCCGCGTCGCCGGCTGCCCAAAGCGTCGCCGATGGCGCGGTAGCGTCGCCAGGCGATGTGTACAATCAGCCAGTTCCTAGCGGCCAGGCTGGTCTTGTAGACGGGCCACACGCCGTACAGTACCAGGTAGGACAGCCAGACAGGCCCGGCAGGCATGAGGTGCCCGGTGGTCGGCATTACCAGCAGGTAGAAGAGCTCGAACACAAAGGCAGTGAGGCTGAGCAGCACCTCGCAGGCGGACAGGTGCAACAACATCTGCAGCAGGGCGCTGCGTCGTTTCTGAGCGCGAAATATTAATGCAGATGCTGAGCTGCCAATCAGTGCTAGGAATGTCAGGGCCACCTTGCACAGGTACAGCGCATCCATGGTGGCCTCTTCGGAGCTGGCCTCCGACCAGAATAGCGGCCGCTGCGGCTCCGAACAGTTGAGATCGTCTGGATCCCATCTGATTAGTTCGATTCCTCCCGTGGCCGGCGTGCTGAATGGTTGGTCGTTCATGTTGGAGCCTGAAATTAATCTGTTGAAGGTATGAGGAGCATGGAGGTGTGAGGAGTATGAAGGTGTGAGGAGTATGAAGGTGTGAGGAGTATGAAGGTGTGAGGAGTATGAAGGTGTGAGGAGTATGAAGGTGTGAGGAGTATGAAGGTGTGAGGAGTATGAAGGTGTGATGAGTATGAAGGTGTTAAGAGAATGAAGGTGTGAGGAGTATGAAGGTGTGAGGAGTATGAAGGTGTGAGGAGTATGAAGGTCTGAGCAGTATGAAGGTCTGAGCAGTATGAAGGTGTTAAGAGAATGAAGATGTGACGAGTATGAAGGTGTGAGGAGTATGAAGGTGTGAGGAGTATGAAGGTGTGATGAGTATGAAGGTGTTAAGAGAATGAAGGTGTGAGGAGTATGAAGGTGTGATGAGTATGAAGGTGTGAGGAGTATGAAGGTGTTAAGTGAATGAAGTTGTGAGGAGTATGAAGGTGTGAGGAGTATGAAGGTGTGAGCAGTATGAAGGTCTGAGCAGTATGAAGGTGTGATGAGTATGAAGGTGTGAGCAGTATGAAGGTGTGAGCAGTATGAAGGTCTGAGCAGTATGAAGGTGTGAGGAGTATGAAGGTGTGAGGAGTATGAAGGTGTGAGCAGTATGAAGGTGTGAGCGGTATGAAGGTCTGAGCAGTATGAAGGTGTGAGGAGTATGAAGTTGTGAGGAGTATGAAGGTGTGATGAGTATGAAGGTGTTAAGAGAATGAAGGTGTGAGGAGTATGAAGGTGTGAGGAGTATGAAGGTGTGAGGAGTATGAAGGTGTGAGCAGTATGAAGGTCTGAGCAGTATGAAGGTGTGATGAGTATGAAGGTGTGAGGAGTATGAAGGTGTGAGCAGTATGAAGGTGTGAGCAGTATGAAGGTCTGAGCAGTATGAAGGTGTGAGGAGTATGAAGTTGTGAGGAGTATGAAGGTGTGATGAGTATGAAGGTGTTAAGAGAATGAAGGTGTGAGGAGTATGAAGGTGTGAGGAGTATGAAGGTGTGAGCAGTATGAAGGTGTGAGGAGTATGAAGGTGTTAAGAGAATGAAGGTGTGAGGAGTATGAAGGTGTGATGAGTATGAAGGTGTTAAGAGAATGAAGGTGTGAGGAGTATGAAGGTGTGAGGAGTATGAAGGTGTGAGGAGTATGAAGGTGTGACGAGTATGAAGGTGTTAAGAGAAAGAATGAAGGTGTGAGGAGTTTGAAGGTGTGATGAGTATGAAGGTGTGAGGAGTGTGAATGTTGTGAGAAACTGGAGAGAAAGAATATTGACAACTGTATTAATTGGCAATTATTTTAAACACAAAGTTATGGAGCCACTTTAATAAGTATTAAAATAGGGCAAGTAAACAAGTTAAGTAGTAAAGCTGGTTTGACATTCTAACCAAGAATTCAGCACTCAAGCAGGCGGGCAGATAAAGACTCGAAGATGGCTCGAAGAAGGAAAATCAGATAAAGACTTTTACACGTAGAGCGATAAGAGTTCTGTCAAAGAAGTGAACGTCTCTGAGCTAGCTGTGTAGTCTAACATGCCTGTTGAGCTTTGACCCACCTGTCTGAGCAGCCAAAATAATCTGCACTGATATCTGCAGAGGTTCAGGGGTGGAAATAAAGATTTGCAGCATTAGTTGTTTTCGTGACTGACACTCGATTGAGTGGCGCTGTTCGCTGGTCTAAAGTTTGGCGCGCTGCAAATACGTACTAATTATACACGTAGCACGTAGCAACTATCTTAACACTACTAATGTAACTGAGACTTTTTACTACTTTCTAGTTAAATCAATAGAATATTCTTTACTATACAAAAATATATAAGTTTAAGAGATAGTTTAACCATGTTATGGCTGCAAAATCTTAGCTGCGTCTAGCTGTACATATGCTTGTCCATTCTACTACTACTGCCTACGCGTGCGCACGAAGCTCCAGTGTACATTTGTGTGTACATTCAGCCCCTGTTTACTTATTATGATTTAAATAAAGACAATATGTACGCATGTGTACATCCAGTCTGTACTTTAGCAACCCTAAGCAAACTTATTTGTTACACAAAGAAAGTAGGATATACGAGCTATAACTCGTCAGTTATAATCCGATTAAGCCTTTTTCTATCATCAAGTTACAAAACTTGTGACTTTTTGCATCCCATGCATCCATGTGATTTGCAGCTTTTTATCTAGTTGAAGACTGTAAAATGAGAGCCTGGAATTATGCATTTGTTGTCGGCTTCTCAGCTATCCTGAGATTATTCTTAACGGATCAGTGACATAAGATGAAATCCGCACAGGATCCATCTTATCTAGAAGGGTTGCTATAAGGACACAGAGCTGATCGAATTGCCACTCCTACCTGGGCAGATTTCCGATGGATTACTTTGAGCAAATCCAGAGGTTGTCAGGGAAAGCTCAGGATGTTCGTAGGAGTGTACGATATCAAGTTTCTAAAAAACTTCTGTGGCTCAGACAGCTTAATCGAATCGTAGGGTCTAAGATCGAGTCTTATTTAGGTCTAAGATCGAGTCTAAGTAGGGTCTAAAATCGAGTCTAAGTAGGGTATAAGATCGAGTCTAAGTAGGGTCTAAAATCGAGTCTAAGTAGGGTATAAGATCGAGTCTTTTTTAGGTCTAATATCGAGTCTTATTTAGGTCTAAGATCGTCTAAGTAGGGTATAAGATCGAGTCTAAGTAGTGTATAAGATCGAGTCTGACGTGAGTCCGAGGTAGAGGCTATGTATCATTCCAAGCGAAGCCAGACATCGAGTTTTAGCTAAAAAACTAAAACTTACCTCTAAAAAGCTGCTCCAAGCTTGCCTGTTTGTGATGAAACCTCCTGATTTTACTTTGCTATGCTTCAGTCCCGATTTTACCTGCTTGAGCACACAGGTGCCTGTTGGAGCTGAAGGCTGAGTCCCAGGCCTTTCACAACAGTTGTTGGTAATAGTGCTCGCATGCGCACCGCCCTCAGACCATTAGTTGCTATCCTTGTCCTCATTGGACGCGTGACTGCAGGGCAAATGGATCGTATGTTAACCCCTGCACTTTCTGCCCAATAGCTACTCCTGACTCCTCCTGCTTCGTCGGATGCCACTAATTATGAACTTTGGCTATGGCTGTCAGATTTGCGACCGGAAATTAATTTTGTTTTTTTATTTCATCAAATTCAAAATTCTAAGCTGATTTTCCGTAATCTTGAACGAGTAATTATTTCGTTAATTTACGAAAACATATAATGGAATCCTCCTTCCTTAGTGCTACTGGTTTGAACTATTGCTCTATCCTCCGAGGGCTGTGTACAGCTGCTGCAGTCCTGACGGTCTAGATAGTGCCTTGCTCCTCAATTGTAAAAATTGTCTCACACAGCTGGGGTTTGAACCTACGACCTTCCGACTATGAGGCGGGTGACCTATCCTCTTAGGCTACGGCCCCTCCTGCACTGTATTTGTCAATCTATCGTTTTCAAACTTGATCTATCCTTATTATTCTAGTGTCTCTATCCTTGTCAAACCAGCGCTCTTAGGCACACTGCCTACCTATTTGATAAAAAGCCAAGCAAAATCGAGGCTGTATTCCTATCCGTCTATCTAGGCGTCCAAAAAAATGTTAGGCAGAAATCTCCTTTTCTTGAGTCCAATTATCCAACGGCGCTAGTTCGATCTCCCTCACCGTCCTCAATCCTTCCCGCCCACACGCAGGCGCTGATCACTTCGGACTCGGCGGCTGCTGAACAGCGGGACAACTGCGGCCGGACGCCGCTGCTGACCGCTGCGGAGCTCGGTGAGCCAGGGGGAGGGAGGTGGCAGCGAATCAGTTGGAATGGCGGGAATGCGCGGAGTAAATAGGATGCAAACCGGCACCCATGATAAATGATGTCGAAGGCTGTGGCTGTACTGGCTGTTGTACTATTTACTATCACGGTGGGATGAATGTTTCGCTAGCTCAAAAGGCATTTCGCTGCTCACGCATCCCAATTAGCCCAATCCCACCGCATTCTCAGCAACTTTTCTGCTCTCTTCATAGTTTGCCACCTATTCGATCACCCTGCCTCAGTTTTTGTCGCATCTCTCCTTCTCCGGTCCTTTCCACACTCTACTTCTCTCCCTCTCCGGTCCCTTCCACACTCTACTTCTCTCCCTCTCCGGTCCCTTCCACACTCTACTTCTCTCCCTCTCCGGTCCCTTCCACACTCTACTTCTCTCCCTCTCCGGTCCCTTCCACACTCCCTCCCTCTCCCTCTCCGGTCCCTTCCACACTCCCTCCCTCTCCCTCTCCGGTCCCTTCCACACTCCCTCCCTCTCCCTCTCCGGTCCCTTCCACACTCCCTCCCTCTCCCTCTCCGGTCCCTTCCACTCTCTTCCTTTTTGTTCAATTCAATCAGTTCCTCAATGCTGTTTACTTCGTTCATTTTGTACAAACGATTGCCTTTTCCAACTGGAATTATTGCTGAAAGATCCGAAAGCGCCTAGCAAGTTTCAGTTAGGCGAAAAAGTTCAGAGAAAAAAGCCTCTGCTTAGCAACAACACTGGGCGGTCCGAGCTCTGAATGGGAGACTGGCCTGAGCACATAGAGGCTCCAGTGCACACAGGATTCATTCAAGCAAGTCCGAAAGACCAAAACAAAAGTCGGACCTCGAGGCTACAGTTTCAACCCTTTGCCCTTTTTTCCCTAGCAATAATAATCAACAGAAAATCCCAACCAAAGAAATCGGAAGAAAGGAAACGAGCAAGAAAATTTTCTGCATCAATAGCCTTCCACAGCTCCGTCAGAGCTTCCTTTTATATTAGCTAGTTTCTGCTTTGGTCAGCTCTTTCCGGATTTATTTTTTTTACTGTGCCACTGAAGGAAACCAAGAGGCTAGTGGGAACCTGCTCTGGAAAAAATCATGAACAGCCTTTTATGGGAGTGCATGTGACTGACGGCATTTAATGTCCTTGAGAAATACCCGAATACACTTTGGAGCAGCGGCGCCTTCAGACTAGGGGTAGCGGCGCCTTCAGACTAGGGGTAGCGGCGACTTCAGGCTGGGGGTAGCGGCGACTTCAGGCTGGGGGTAGCGGCGACTTCAGGCTGGGGGTAGCGGCGACTTCAGGCTAGGGGTAGCGGCGACTTCAGACTGGGGGTAGCGGCGACTTCAGACTGGGGTTAGCGGTGACTTCAGGCTGGGGGGTAGCGGCGACTTCAGACTGGGGGTAGCGGCGACTTCAGACTAGGGGTAGCGGCGACTTCAGACTGGGGGTAGCGGCGACTTCAGACTGGGGGTAGCGGCGACTTCAGGCTGGGGGTAGCGGCGACTTCAAACTGGGGGTAGCGGCGCCTTCAGACTAGGGGTAGCGGCGCCTTCAGACTAGGGGTAGCGGCGACTTCAGGCTGGGGGTAGTGACGACTTCAGACTGGGGGTAGCGGCTCCTTCAGACTGGGGGTAGCGGTGCCTTCAGGCTGGGGGTAGCGGTGCCTTCAGGCTGGGGGTAGCGGCGCCTTCAGACTGGGGGTAGCGGTGCCTCCTCTTTCCGTTAATCTCTAAAATATGTGTGAGCACCCATTAAATCCCATCCGCAGGAGCGATGTCCGCCTGCAAGCTGATCATGGAGTGCTGCAGCAAGTCGGTGCTGGATCATGTTGACATCAACAACCGCTCGGCTATCCACCTGGCCACTCTGGGCGGTCACGGAGAAGTGCTCAACTTTCTGCTAGACCAAGGAGGTGATTAGGACGCTAGCGCTGCTTTTAATCTGAGCAGTTCATTATTTCACACTGGTTAAGAATTTGCCGAAGAAAAAATTGCGAAAGAAAAAAATTTACCCAGCCTCCTGTAAAAATCCCAAATCCTGCTCTAAGCTGCACCTGGCTGAGCAAATATTTTCTTTTACTGCCGAACCTTCTACATCCGGTTTGAGCAATCCGTATCCCCTAGGGGGGAAGCAGCCGCTCGCAGTTCGGCACTTTAGCGACATTTTTCTTGCACTTTTAACGCTACTTCAGCTAATATCGACGCCCGGGATGCCGACGGCGCCACGGCCTGGGACTGCGCCAAACATCGCCGGCTTCACTACTGCAAGCTGATTCTGGCCAGCCACTACCGACAGAAATTCGGCGCGTCAGCGGGTGGGGGAGCGACCGCTCATAGGCAGTCGATGGTAAGGGAATTTTTAGTGAATCATTGATAGACCTAAAAGTGGAGAGCGATGCATGATCACCAAGATTCAATGGGGGAATGATTGACAGGTGTCGAGGATTAAGATGTGAATGATTGACAGGTGTTGATGGGTTGAGATGGGAATGGCTGACAGGTGTCAAAGGGCCGAGGCGCGAATGATTGACAGGTGTCAAAGGGTTGAGAAGTGAATGATTGACAGGTGTCAAAGGGTTGAGAAGTGAATGACTGACAGGTGTCATGGGGTTGGGGTGTGAAAGACTGACAGGTGCCATGGGGTTGGGGTGTGAATGACTGACAGGTGTCATGGGGTTGGGGTGTGAATGACTGACAGGTGTCATGGGGTTGGGGTGTGAATGACTGACAGGTGTCATGGGGCTGGGGTGTGAATGACTGACAGGTGTCATGGGCTTGGGGTTGTTTTAATGCGTGTTGTTTTAATGGGCTTGGGGTGTGAATGACGACAGGTGTCATGGGCTTGGGGTGTGAATGACTGACAGGTGTCATGGGGTTGGGTGTGTGAATGACTGACAGGTGTCATGGGGTTGGGGTGTGAATGACTGACAGGTGTCATGGGGTTGGGGTGTGAATGACTGACAGGTGTCGATGGGTTGAGATGTGAGTGATTCACTGATATAAAGTGATTTAGAAGTGAGCGATTGACATGTATGGAGATAAAAAGTGTATGATTGACAGAGTTTCAATGTAAAAAAGGATGAAACACGTGGAGTTAGAAGTGGACATGAAAAATTATGAAAGATTTTCTACACCTCGATGAATGAATTTTTTTCTATTTTTGTTTAGTGCAGTTAATTATTTGCAAAAAATACCGTTCCGATTCTTGGAATGCTCGATAAAATAAGCCATAAATACAGCGAAACTCTTTGAAAACTGCGAAACCACTCAGTCGGTTTGCTGCTCGAAGTTCAGTCGCGAATGCCTTCAACATGGTGCCCGCTATCGGCCCAGATCGCAATCTCTTGGCTGGGTCAGCTGGGGCCCGAAGCCAGAGCTACTTCTATTCGGCGATGATGCTCTGGCTACTGCCCAGCTGCCGCCGCAGGCTCCGACCCCGGCTCCGCGAAGGCGCAGCAGCGGGGCGTGCGGAATCGCGGGATTCGCAGCCTCGGTAGTAAAAAGGGGACGGAAGTCAGCACCAAGCTGGCGATAATTCAAAAGCAATTTCTGCGTGTTGTTTTAATCGCCGTAGCTTTGTTGTAAATTATTTTTTATAGATTTTACCTTTCTACTGTTTTTACTAAGATTTTTTAAAGAAAAACTATTGAAGCAGCAGCGGCACTTTTAAAAAAAATCTACGAAGTTATCGTGCGCTCTACAAGAAGCAGCCAAGTGGGGTGGGTATCTATAAAAATATGCGGAGTGAGGTGGGTGTCTACTAGAATCAGCAGAGTGAGATGGTAATTTATAATAATATGCGGAGTGAGGTGGGTGTCTGCAAGAATCAGCGGAGTGAGATGGTATCTATAATAAAATGTGGAGTGAGGTGGGTGTCTGCAAGGATCAGTGGAATGAGATGGGCATCTATAATACTATGCGGAGTGAGATGGGTGACTGCAATAAAATAGCGGAGTGAGATGGGTGTCCTGCAAGAATTAGTAGAGTGAGATGGGTATCTATAATATCTCATAATATGTGACACACGTCTGTTTGTATTTTAAAATTTGGCAGACAACAAGAAATTGTAAATGCTAAAAAACTTTCTGATCTTCACGCACCTTGTGACCGAATGCACTTCAAACGAATGACACTCGAAAAAATTCTTCTTTTGCTAAAATCCTAGATGAATTATTTCTGTTGTTGAAACTATCATAAGTTTCCAACCTGCATCAATTTTACATTTTAAATTGTAAGTTCACGTGTACTTTTAATGCACTCAGGATCATCCAGTGCCCCGACCGCCGCCCACGCCGCCCACGCCGCGGTCAAAGTCACCCTCGTCTTCGTCCGGTCGTCGACGTTTGATCTATACCGGCGGCGGCGGCGGCGGCGGCGGCGGCGGCGGCGGCGGCGGCAGTCGCGGCGGCGGGGTATCGCGCGAGAGCTCTCTGGAAAATGGCGGTGATGGCGAAGAGCTTCAGCGCCAGCTGGCGCCCGTCTCGGAATTGGCCGCAGCTTCTCCTTCGGTTGGATCAAAAGCGGAAACGGAAGCAAAACCGGAACAGGAGCCGGAAGCGACGGTGGCCGTAGCCGCCCGTCCTGTGGAGGGCAGGCGAGCAAGTGAACCAGCGCCTCTGGTGCAGCACGAGGCGGTGCTTCGGAAGTCGGGTAATTCTTGGACGAATTAAGCCCTAATTGACTTTGGGCAGTAGCTGAAAAGTGTCAAACAATTAAGGAAACTCGAACCATCTTTCCAGGCGACAGCACTGTCCCAGCATCATCATCGCCCAAGGCCTCCAATCGGCTCGCCAGAGCGTCGGCTTATTCGCGGAGCCCAGCCTCCCTGCAAGCTGCCTCATCGAACGGCTAACCGAGCGGAGGGAGAGGAGCGAGCCGCTTCGGAGGAGCCTGAAAGACAAAGCGACGATTTCGCGGTTGATGAAGCTGAGGAGTCTGAGCCGGCGCTGCCTCCGCCGCCGCCGGAATTTCAGACGTTGACGGTAGAACGGCTTTGTGATAGTGGGAGCGAAGAGGCTGACTCAGAAAGGCTGCGGAGAGGTGAGCGGTTCTTTAATGTTTGGAATTGGTTTGGTAACGTTTGGGTGTTTTGGGAAGGGTTGGGTTGGTTTGAGAAGGGTTGGATTGGTTTGGGAAGGGTTGGATTGGTTTGGGAAGGGTTGGGTTGGTTTGGGAAGTGTTGATTTTGATTCGGAAGGGTTGGGCTGTTAAAAAATTCTGTGTGATTCTGAGTGATGCCCATCTTAGGATTTGATCGATGTACAGTCGAGTCCAATTAAATGGGAATAGAAGCCAGAAAGAAAAAAATTTTTGTATGCGAGTTGATTATTGTAAAACAACATAAAAACTGTTTACAGTACTTGCTTGTATATAAAGTGCTTTTAAGCTGCTTTAGCAGAGCTCCTCTTTCATCTGCGTGGTTGTGAGTGTTGGTACAACACACATTCGCTATGCGTGGAAATCTGTCTCCCGTTTCACGTGCCACCGCGCATTGATCCTTTGAACTTAAGAAACTGAATACATTGAATCCAGTAACGCTTAGTTCATAAATTAGCTGATCACGCACGAATCGGGAAGCTCAAATTCTGAGGCAGGTTAGCACGCAGGTTTTAAAATTAAATTTGGTACTCTGACTCGGGAAATTTACTTAGAGAGGCAGAAGCAAAGATTATATCAAAAGACAAATATATTTTAAGGAAAAACTAAAAAAGAGCGTTTATTGACGAAGCAAGTGGTCTAAAAAAACTATCGGAGTGGAGTAGGTGTCTGAAATAGCTAGCAAAGTGAGGTAGGTGTCGCAATAAGTAGCGGTAGGTGTCTGAAATAACTTGTGTGACAAGAGTGGGAGTCTAACATAATTGGCAAGAGCGAGATGGTTGTGTATATTAACTTGTGGCGAGAGTGGGTGTTTAAAATAATTGGCGGAGTGTGATGTCTGCGCGCACATACTTGTATGTCTATGGTCTAAACCATAGACGAGCTTTGCTTTGACTTTTGACTGATGCGTCTCTCCCACTCAGTCTTGTTCCCCAGACTGAGCAGACTGAGCAGACTGAGCAGATTGAGAGCTAGCCTACCCGCTAGTAGTCCGCCGCTGGCTGCATTTGTTTGAGTTACTTTTGCTACGCTTTAGGCTTCGAGCCTGCTGCACAATGATGCCTCAATAAAAGTATTACGTCATACTACAAACACAACAATGGCGACGAGGCCGGTTATCGAACCATTTAACTGCAGCAACCCTCGGAACTGGGAGGAGTACGAGGAGCGGCTGGGAATACTTCTTAGTTGCTAAGAAAATAAAGGAAGAAGAGGAGAAGAAAGCAAACTTGCTGACTCTGATTGGAGAAGAGGCCTACTCGATTCTGAGGAACGCGATTGCGCCTGCGAAGTGCAAGGACAAGTCCTACGATGAGCTAGTGACAGCACTCCGGCACCAGTTTACCCCGGAACTGAGCTCTATTGCCCAACGCTTAGTGTTCGCTCAGCGGAAGCAGAAGGACGGCGAGAGCATCGCGGACTTTGTAGTAAGTCTTCGAAGCCAGTGCCAGCTGTAAGTTCGACGCCTTCCTGGATCAGGCTCTTCGAGATGCTTTTATCTTTGGCCTCAGAGACGAGCACATTCTGAACAAACTGCTAACATCTCTGAAGGACGATTCGACATTCAAGGTCGCAGTTGAGGAGGCCCAGGTCATCGAGAATGCATACAAGAACGCTCGCAGCATCCAAGGATCGGCTCCGGCTGTGAACAGAGTGGAAGCTCGACGTGACCAGCTCCAGAAGCAGAAGCCAGCGTTTCGACGCGCTACTGATGCCGTCCAACTCAGGGAGAACAACAAGGAGAAAACCCACGTTTACACGCAAGTGCTACCGTTGCTCTGCACCCGATCACTTAGCCAATGCATGTCCACATCGAAACAAGAAGTGCAAGAAGTGCGGAAAAGAAGGACATCTGGGAGTTGCATGTAAGTCTACCGTGGCTCGGAAGGGATTTCGGAACAAGCAGGTTACGGAGTACTTCGAGGATGCACCGTGTGACCAAGAAGGCCAGGGAATCACCGCCACGCATTAATCGGGTATCTGACAGAGGCAACCCTGGGTACTTCGTGGAGATTTCTATCAACAACAAGCCTGTTCGCTTTGAAATCGATACAGGGGCTGAAAGGACCATTCTGAATGAGGAAACAGCAGACTGGCTTGGACTGGAACTTAAGCCGAGTGGCACCAATCTCCGTCACTACCTTGGTGGTGAGATCACTGTTCAAGGGCGAATGCTGTGATTTCTCTAACATATCTAGGTCAGAGTAGCAATGCTTCCAATACTCGCTGTGTCAGGCAACGGGTCCAACTTACTTGGAAGAGACTGGATGCGACAGGGTGGCTTGAAGCTGAATTGGAACCAGATTCTGGGAAAGTCAAGTTCCGTTAAGAATGTTGCATCGGAGCCAGAGAACAATAACCTGAACGGGATTCTGCGCACTTACTCTGATGTATTCAATGAAGATATTGGACAAATAACAGGAGTGAAAGCTACGATCAAGATCAAGGAAGGAAGCAAGCCAACCTTTTGCAGAGCTCGGACTATGCCATTCGCCATGAAGCCACTGGTGGAGGCTGAGTTGGAACGCCTGGAGAAACAAGGAGTCATCATTCCAATTACTCATTCTGACTGGGCTACTCCAATAGTGCCGGTGCTTAAGTCAGATAGCAAATCGGTGAGAATATGTGCTGATTTTAAGACAACACTGAACAAGGTCCTTATGTCGACCAGTATCCCCTGCCTAGACAGGAGGACCTATTCAGCGCTCTAAATGGAGGCAAATACTTTACCAAGCTGGATGCTACTCAGGCATTTCTGCAGCTAGAATTGGACGAAGACTCCAAGCAGTACATGGTGCTCAATACGCACAAGGGACTGTTTCAATGCCAACGGCTGCAATACGGATTAGCCAGTGGACCAGCAGTTTTCCAAATGGCCATGGACAAGATGCTTCAAGGACTGAGCGGAGTCATTTGCTTCATTGATGATGTCCTAGTTGTTGGGAAGAATTCTGAGGAACATCTGCAGAACCTGAACAAGGTTTTGCAACGCTTTCGAGAGCGAGGTGTCAGATTAAAGCAGTCAAAGTGCAAGTTCATGCAGACGTCTGTAACCTTCCTTGGATACAGGATGGATGAAGATGGAATCCACCCAACTGAGGACAAGATCCGAGCTATTCAAGAGGCTCCACGTCCACGAAATGTGTATGAATTGAGAGCTTGGATCGGACTGGTGAATTATTACGGAAAATTCATTCAGAATCTAGCTACTGTGATGCACCCTTTCTACGTTCGACTTCGGAAGGAAAAAGAATTTGACTGGCAAGCTGAGTGCGAATCGGCGTTCAAGCATGTTAAAGGCCAACTTACCTCGAGCCAGGTACTGACTCACTATGATCCATCCAAGAAGTTGAAGCTCGAATGCGACGCTTCACCTTACGGCCTTGGCGCTGTCATTTCCCATGAAACAAAGACAGGAGACAGACCAATTGCCTACGCTTCTAGAACATTGTCAGCTGCTGAAAAGAACTATGCCCAAATCGAAAAGGAGGCATTGGCCATAATATTCGGACTTAAAAAGTTCCATGAGTACCTGTTCGGTCGAACTTTCATACTGGTCACGGACCACAAGCCGCTTCTGGCTATTTTTGACCCTAAGAGACAAGTGCCGCCTGTTGCAGCTAGTAGGTTGCAACGTTGGGCGATGTTTCTAGGTGCTCATTCGTACGAAATCAAGTTCAGGCCAACAGACAAGCATTGCAATGCAGATGGCTTGTCAAGATTGCCAGAGCAAGCAGATGCAACAACCGAAACAGAAACGGATCGAGTTCAGCAGGTGATAGTCAGCAGATTGCCAGTGCAGGCTAGTATAATCGCGATTGAAACACTGAAAGATCCAGTGCTGAAGCAAGTGCTGCTACTTTGCAAGCAGGGATGGCAAGAATCTTCAGCCGACGTTAGTACAGAACTGAAGCCATACTACGACAAGAGACATGAACTCGGAATTGCCTCTGGTGTACTGCTGCTGGGGATGCGCGTTGTCATTCCAACCGAGCTTCGCAGACTAGTTCTGGAAGAACTGCATGAAGGGCACCCAGGCATTGTGCTCACAAAGTCAAGGGCGAGGATGCACTGTTGGTGGCCCAGAATTGACCAGGACATTGAGGACAGTGTAACCAATTGTCGTGGATGTCAGCTGCAGAGGTCAAGCGCTCCTGAAGCACCACTGAGCCCACTGACCTGGCCAACTACTCCGTGGACCGAGTTCACGTAGACTTTCTCGGGCCGTACAGGTCATGGATGTTTCTGGTGGTTGTTGATGCAACAAGTAAGTTTCCCGAAGTGATTCCAATGAAGAATGCGACGTCGGAAAACACAGTTCGGTGTCTGAGGGAGATTTTTGCACGGTTTGGATTGCCCCGAGTGCTACACTCAGATAATGGCTCTCCGTTCACATCCTACCAATTCAAAGATTACTGCAGCAAAACGGAATCCGGCATTCGCTGAGCAGCCCGGGTCATCCGAGATCAAATGGCTTAGCAGAAAACATGGTCAAGCAGGTCAAGAAGGCTTTAAAAGCTTCGAATGATCCAGACATGCTGAAGCAGCTTTCGAACTTTCTGCTGCGTGCCAGGACGACACCGCACAGCACAACTGGCAAGACGCCGTCGGAATGCTGTTTGGCAGAACAGTCAGAACGCGACTGTCACTTCTGTTCCCCGATGCTGAGTCAAAAGTTTTGTGCAGTCAAGATCGTCAAAAGGAACTGCACGATGGGAAGCAGTCGGCTTTGGTGGAATTCTCTGTCGGAGAGAGAGTCCTGACTCATGATCTACGGAGAGGGAAGGACAAGTGGGCTGTTGGAACAATCATTAAGCGGACAGCTCCACTGACCTACTCAGTTCGAGTTGGAGACTTATTTTGGAAAAGGCATGTGGATCAACTGCGAAAGACTGGACAGCGGATGCAGGAGACGGTTGAACCCAAACAACTGTGGGATACTGGTACCCGCAAACCCGACCAGCGTGCCGATCTTCAGATTCAACCAAGGCTGGTGGAAGTACAGACGGAAACGGTGGTCAAAGCACATGTGACTCCACGGCAGGAGCCACCTGGATACAAATTGAGAGATAGGACTCTGCTGAAGCCTCCCACACGGTTCATTCCGGGAAAGGGAGGAGTGTGATGTCTGCGCGCACATACTTGTATGTCTATGGTCTAAACCATAGACGGGCTTTGCTTTGACTTTTGACTGATGCGTCTCTCCCACTCAGTCTTGTTCCCCAGACTGAGCAGACTGAGCAGACTGAGCAGATTGAGAGCTAGCCTACCCGCTAGTAGTCCGCCGCTGGCTGCATTTGTTTGAGTTACTTTTGCTACGCTTAGGCTTCGAGCCTGCTGCACAATGATGCCTCAATAAAAGTATTACGTCATACTACAAACACAACACGTAGCGAGGTGGGTGTCTAAAATAATGGCGGAGCGAGGTGGGAGTCTAACATAATTGGCGAAGTGAGGTGGGTGTGTAAAATAACTTGTGTGGCGAGAGTGGGTGTCTAAAATAATGGCGGCGGAGTGAGGTGGGTGTCTAAACTAATTGGCGTAATGAGGTGGATGTTTAAAAAAACTGGTGGAGAGAGATAGGCGAATAAGGTTCTATTTAAGTGAGGGGCCCATTAACGTGTGAGGAAAATAAGCTGCGAAGCATGGTGGTTTCTTAAAACACTCAAAAAGTGGTTTGATTGCCTGAAATTATCAGCAAAATACGATCTGTGAAAATTCCCCCCCCCTATTCGCTCACAATCATCCGCAGCAGCATCACCAACCCCACCGACGCCTCAAGAGCGAAACCTGAATCGCCACCATCGGGCATCTCCGCAGCAGCAGGCGGCCCCGGCCCAGTTGATGCCCCTCCCGCTGCCTACACATCGAATCGATCGGCTGCCGGCAACGGCAGTGAAAGCGGCCACACCGGAAAAAGAAAAAAATAAAAAGAAGAAAATCCGAAACCCCACGGATTCTGCACCAAATGGCGGCGTGCTCAGCGCCAGCGACTACAGCCTGCGAGCCGCTGCGGTTGGATTTGTGCAGCCGCTAGTTGAGAGCGCTATTAGTAGCGCAGCGTGAGTATTGACTGATTTATTTGCTTGCTTTGCTTTCTAACCTACGTACTAACAATTGAATTGCATTGAATGATATACATTTGAGAAAAAAATTGGTACTAAAAGCTACTCGGCACAATATTATCGATGCGCTGAAAAAGTACTCTTTGTTTACTGACCATATCAGGGAATGTCCTAAATGCTCCTAGTGGTCCTTGAGCTTAATGTGTTTACTGACGTGAAGTTCATACTACGGCAGACTTTTTTAACAAAGCTCAATTCTATGAAGCGTTCAGAACTGACTTTCTCGCAATAACTGGCTCAGTGCGCAGAGTGCGTTCTGCGTCAGTAATTGAGCGCCTGAAAAAAACAGGATATGCTGGAGGCTGCGAGTGGTAAAAGGCAGTCACACAAGTTTCCCTCATGCCATCTCCGTTGTG